>DWTO01000448.1:0-21296 GCA_018244755.1 Jemadia pseudognetus | reverse complement strand
ATGAAATAGGTGGTGAGCCTATTGCCATACACTGCGCACTTATCAGCCTCGGAGCCACTAATAGAAAATCTAAAATAGAAAAATATTGTAGTACCTACCCGAACCGGGAATTGAAGCCAGGACCTCCCGATCGGCATTCGCACTTGCAACCAACACGACCAACGAGGCAGTCATCTGTCTATCAGCTTTTCATGTAAGTATAAAACAATTAAGTTTGTTGCTGACTGTACTAGATATGATATACATAGATGGAAAGGTATACGAAAGCGGTATAAGTCGGGCGGGCCGAAGATTCATATCATGTTCTGTTCCGCTTCTGTTCCTATTGTTTGTACCGATTTATGTATGTATAAGTTTGTCGTACCATCACCAGTTACAATGTGATGCGTATGCATGAACAATTAGGTACGCCTTGCTTAAAACACCTCAGAGTTTTTATGTGATTACAAGGCAGGCACATCACAAACTTAGTGTGTTCCTTCATTTCATTACAATAGTACATATTCATTGAGGGAACCTAAACTCGCACTTGGTCAGGTTGGCGGCCAACGACATTCACTCTTCTCATGCTGAGAGACACGCGATATAAGAGGTTAATAATGACGATGTACTCTTAAGTCTGATCAGTAAATTTCGCCTAATGAAAACATGATATAAAGCATACAACCTTCATAGCAGCCACACTATAACCTTTATTTTGCAGGTGTCTACACACGATGGTGCCAACATTTCAGTAGGTGTTAAAGCAGTATTTTAAACTTAGCCAATTGTCGTTGCTAAGTTCCAATGGGTAGGTACTTCCGGAAGTTCCGCAGTAAATTCTTTTCTTGCTTATCTGTATTAGCGATGTCATACTGACCTTTGTAGAACGTAGCCATGATCAACAGCTATTTTTTGCATATTATTTAATTTATTATATACAGTAAATATTATTTATATAGTGATTAATGTTTGAAAAAAGCTTTCATAAATAAAAACCTTGCAATGAGTAAGGTTAGGAAATGGAATATGTCTATAATATTATTAGTATATAGGAAATTATCACAACATAATTCGCACAACAATGTGTTACGTAATTTAAAATCATTCTAACAACTCAAAACTAAGAACGCGCGGAGTCAACTAAGGGACATGAAATAAATAACGTAACGCGATTGGTCCATTAGTTCCACACGCGTTCTATCACTTACGATAAGGAGTGATAATTCCATAAGTCGCGATTGGTCGGCCCAGAGGCTGATGTTATTGAACCGCCGCGTCATTCTCGTCCACATCATTGTGTCATGTCACCGTGGTGACGTCACGGCCAGCGAGACTGCAGGCGACATGCGGTCTGGTGAAGGTAAGCAGTCGTGAGCGATTTGCCGCGTTAATTGTGGATCTACTTTGTACAACGATTAGTGTTCTGATTCGCTATCTTGCGAGGAATTCACCGAGCGAGTAATTAAACTCAGCAACGTTATATAGGACTGACTCGATCGTTAACAACTCAGTAACAGTATTCGAAATTATTTAGAATCCCATATTATACTGAATTCCATATTATACATATATTATACTGAATCTGGCCAGTTTAAGATTAATCATAATAAATTGCGGAGTACACGATTGCTTATTTTTGCGGTACGACTAAACCTGTTCTTACGAGTACATGTGGGTATTCAGCGCGATCTTCTGTACTCCACAAACGGAAGTATTGCACTCTCTTTGCACACATTGTTCTACTATATGTAAAAAAATCATATTGCATCATTTCATACATCTAAATCCAAAGACACACTCGAATAGCACAGGAACAAAATACACAATATCTTAAAAAAATAAACTGCATCAAGACAAATCGCCGTCGTCTCGATGAGAAGAAAGTCAATCGTCCGACGATAGGCCGTTACAGTTCGTATGCATACATAATGCATGTACGATGCCAACGCGTTGCGAAATCCTGCGCTCATCTATCAAAACGAGACATTTGAATAAATTGTAAATTACAATGAACAGAGTAAGTCAATAACCTCCGCGTCTCAAACGTTTAAGGCCGGATACGCACGCACGCGCGTATTATTTGAGTACTCGCGCACTTGTCGCGCTTTTGAGTGGTGGCGCAGCTACTTCACAGGTAACACTCGTGTTTTTTTGTTAACGTTATTGAATCGTTTGCAAAGTCCACAGGGCTACTGAACAATAGAAAGAATAATAAAAAATATATATGTTGCTATTTAATACATATAATTTTAACCAATCAAACCTGTAGAGCAGTGATGTACATATTTAGTCTTAGTTTCAAAACAATCGATATGAGAAGACGTTATGCACTTTGGTATGAAATTGATCATTTCGAGTCTAATGTAATAAATTACTCAGCATACTAGACACCGTATCTCATATATCAGAAGCCGAAAACCGCATGGACCCACGCACCCTGTAGAATAGAGTCACCAAACAATGGCTACGAGATGAGAATAGAACTGTATAATGCCATGCAAATACGTGCATAAACCTTTAACGTGACAGATGCTTAAGTATTCATCAGAAAATTACATTGTTACTGATATTATAAATAAAATGTACAATTGCGTACGACAGTTATATCGGAGAGGGACGCCATTGTATACACACCTTTATGCCCACGCGCGCGGCTGTGTGCGTGTGTACCGACACGGCTATACGTGTTCGTGTTGCTATACATGTACAAATACAGAATCGCAAATGAAATTGACCTTCGCCACTCAATGGCCGTGCTTACTTCACCATGCAACGTACGGCGCAGTGGCTGGGAGGCTGCGGCCTGGAACCTCTACAAAATTTATCTCTGTCAGGCATTATGCCGGACTACTTTTATTTTGATAATTGTATGACACAAATCACAGAATTTTATACTCATTTACTTCACGCGACTTATTTGTGTCATTTTCTTCTTAGATGTGATTCGTTCATTGTGATCCTTAATTAGGCAGAATCTTTGATATTCAAGCAACTGATAAAAAACATATAACATTTTAAATACATGTAGAATTTGTTATATAAATGCGAAACAGTTACTGGTGTTTAATCCCCACATTTTGGACCCGGATGGAAATCGAACCCATGCCCACCGCTAAACTATTAACAATGAATTTGTTAACAACAATCAAAGCGGGATGTTGTGAACACTTATATGGGTGACCTTTGGAGAGCACAATACATCAACCCGTTGGTCTCGTTGTTAAGAAACAATCGTTCAAACTGGTCGAACATAACGTTAGCGGTCAATAGGGAGAACATACGAGTTGTCTAAAATGTAATCTCCAAGCATCTTCGTCAATCCGTAATAGAATGGTATGGTGAAGTATGCTTCGTTGGGGACGTAAAAAGGTTACAACAATACACTAGAGCAACAGGAATAGCTACAGTTAAAGCGGAGCGTTTACAATGAAGTGAACGAGTCGACTTATTTTCCGCTTCGCGTAGAAACCGTGTCGGCACTTGGCGGTTCCGTCGCACGAATTACGCGCAAAAAATCCGCGCATCGTAAGAGACGGACCATTCAATGAGCCATTTGTATTTACACTGTACGTCCAAATGATTACATCCATACATTACAATTATACGTACATTACAATTCCAATGTGGTCAGTAGATATTGAGAAAAAATGTAAGCGAGTTAACATTGATCCATATCGCTAAAGTGGTATCGGGCTGGCTAACCGAATTGCTGGTCAGTATTCAGTATTCCCTGCAGCTCTGTTCGAAGCGAGCCCAAATGAATTGCTATTCTCCCGAGTTCCATCTGAACGCCTCAGGTCCAGGTGTGTACACGCATACACGCGGTGGTCTTTACAATAGCTGCAGCAATATGAAATAAAATATTAAATTAGCCACTCGAATTCATTTCTATGTACACACTTGGCGGATCCGACCGCAGATTGCACGCAAGAGTTACAGAGCAATGATGTCCACGTGCTAGTGCAGAAGTACTTTTGTGTAACCGAAGTAGCCATCCAATGAGCTTGCAATCCAATTTATACTGACTGGATGCTACGTCTCCTGGACATCAAAAACCTCCTATTATCCCATCCACATCAGTTACAAAGGCTAGACGTGAGCTCTAACCCAAAGTTTTCTTTTCAGTAATACAAATTAATCAGTACTATCGAACATGTTACGTTAAAATCCTTCGAGTTTTTATTGATCACCCAACATTATTTCATTCGCCGATTAATGAACATCCATGATATTAACAGACATTTTCTTTCCTCATAAATAAAAAAAATATAGTAGTTAGTATGTATGCAGTTAAAAAAACAAGCTGCAATAAAAATTAATTGTATCTTGATTTGTAGTTAGTTTATAAAGTACGTACAAATTTATTTAAATGAGAAACGTTATTTATATATGTATAATTGTTTGTAAATCTACACGTGCGTGTAGTATTTTTGATGTTAAAGTAAACTAACAAATCATGTCGAAGTGTTATTATCTTTTTTGTCGTTGTCTCACGCTTTTAATAGCATACTTAATCCAGTCATAAACGCATACAAAATGTAGGTATTCAATGTCTAAAGTTTGGTGCGCATCTACTGTAAGCCAACTGTTAATATATCGTGATGCAAGTTACGTAAAGTCCAGACGATGCCGCCTCGCAGTTGAAATAGAGGCAGCAGCGTTAAGTAATATATTGTTATTGCCGGTTGTAATCGATTGATATAATATATATAATCCGTGCTCTCTGCCTACCCAGTAAGGGACCTGGCGTGAGAATATGTATGTATGTAATCAACTGATAACATATTATACATATAAAAAAAACTAATATTACCGCTCGACTATAACATACGAATGCATTGAAAATAACGATGCAATGAAAATTACATTAACGGACACGGTCATCTTATACCCTAATTGTATGTCATCCATGCGTGTCCCGCCGTACAAACAAAGTGCGCTTTACTTCCAGATTAAATTACAAAGGAAATTTGCGTAATTGGGAGCACCGTACTTTAGGGCGAGTACGTAATAATCATACGACACGCCCACACCTACAAACGTACGCTTCGAAACGGCCCTATTGTAGTTTTTATTTGTACTTTCGATGTACATACGAGTAGGTATATGAACATTTCACTTTGAAATGTGACTCCGCTTCAAGAACTATAATCTAAACAAAATACAAGTTTATTTTAAAAACATTTTCGGTATGCCGTCCACGGATAGAGTTGATGTTGGTCTAGTATCTAATACTTACGGGTCCGTAAGATTACTAGGTTAAGAGCAAACTCATCATAAATTAATGTAAAAGTACAATGCAACATCAACACAGTAGAGATCGTTAAGGAGAGTACACTCAGTGATATGGCGGGCATATTTTAAAATGTCAACACGAATTTTTAATAAAAAGTTATTGCTTGTTTACGCGATCGAAACACGCTCCCCCAGAACCGAGCTGATGACATAGTGATAAACTTACTTTTAATATCGAACTTTTTTACTCATTAAAGGTTATACGAGTAAGGACGTCCTTTTTGACGTCTGCTTGGCACGAATTCGCATTACGGATCGATCCGGCTAATATTGGACTCGTTCTCTTTGTGCACATATGTCAATCACATGACGTATAAACGGAATACTATTTTAAAATTCACCACATGGACAGCCGCCACAGGGTTGGCTATGGGTTTTTTGTTATATTGTCTCAATAAAACGTAGGTCCCGAAGACGCCCCAATTAACACCCTACAAGAAGCCATCTGTCGCGATGTTCTAGATTAGATTAATTAATTGGCGAAATACAAAAAAAGGCGTTGCACGCTACGTGAGACGGTCGCCTTAATAATACTTAGTTGCATGCAAGTATTTATACTGTATTGATAAAAAACTAACTTATTAATATGATTCTCCACGCTGCGTGAGCGCCGTTTATTGTGTTGCATACTTCACACACTGGTGCGCCTGTAGTACATACACTGTACGCACACACACACGAATATCTATACTTATGATAAAATTTTAACGAGGCCGAGTCTCAAGCTACTGGTTCCGGCATCGTGCAAAAACTATCAGGCCCACTTTGATGGGATTTCACTGTTGTATTCGTATGTTGTAATGTGTACATACGTATTAGGGTTGTCAACTCGTCATCAATTGTTTATGTAATGACTGAATTAATTTGGATTTATTAAAATTTGAGATTGTTTTGTAATTGGAATTATGCATTGTTCAAGCAGGTTATATATGTATAAATTATTATAAACATCGTTCAGAAACGATTTTTTTGTAATTTGTTTGTCTATCGTACATACCTACTCTTAATAATTGTTTCTCCTACGTTTGGATTGAACAAAGGACTACTTAATGTCTAGGACATCAGTAAACTCACAAGGACAAAGAGTAGTAGATGACAATCGTATCATCTTAGAAGCATAGACAACATACAGGTTTTTATAAAAACGTTTTTATTACGACCCTGGTCGGCAATGGGCAGCGGCGGAGGTGGTGAGAGAAGCTGTGTTCTGCGATCCCCAGCCTGCATGCCCAGCGTGGGGATTATGGGCAAAACCCTTCAAGAGAGGCCCATGTCCAGCAGTGGACTGCAATAACCTGATGATGATGATATTTTTGTTAACATTGACACAAATATTTTAAAAAAATTAGAATATTAAAATACTTTTTTCACAATCACCGATCGACGTCCTTGAAGGCGAATGATAAAAATAATATATTGTAAGGTGTACTGCGATTCAAAATTAATTATTCTTTGTCTTCAATACTTTATATGCAATACGTATTGCATTGTCAAGACATCCATTTTATTTCGACGCATAACAAAAGACTCGTGATGTGATGACTTGAGATTGAAATTATTATTGTATTGTTAAAAACATGCATGTACAATTATTAAAAAAAATATGAAAATCGCATATCGCACGCAAAAATGGTATGTATGAATAGCTACGCTGATTCAATTAGGATCGTGATCCAGGTGTTCCGAGTCAATACTAATAGTGGTAACACGTATATGACTGTCTTCTGTCATAAATCAATGACACGTAGTACCTACCCACTTAACATAACGAGACCAGAACGACCTTTCGCCATACAATGAAGACACTATTTTTTGTCGTAGCCTTAAAAACCGCTTTATAATATAATTGTAAATGTCTTAAGGATTCACATAAAAAAAGGTAGATACTATTATTTATTAGTTAAAAGATCGTCGCAAATAAAAACATTAATAAGGCAAATTGAATGGATAAAACGTGTTTTTGTTCAGATCATAAAATATATGTAAATGTGACTTATTTATAATTATTATACATAAAATCTTATGTCCACAAAATCGATATTTCATCCATAAACCTCTTTTCAGTTACAAATCTGCTGGAAATAAATTCTGAAGGAAATAATCCGTACCCTACCTAAGTAATATCCACAATGTCTTGTGTAGATAAACTACAAATAAATAATTATAGTCATCATGATGAGGTTGTTGTAAGTGAGACTATGGAGAGGTCTTGGGTTCGAACCGCCGATGCGGTTTTTCTAACTTGTCATTTGTCGAACTGGCTTGAAGTTTGGATTTGTGTCCGGCTAATAGCAACAGGTTCACCCCCTATTCCATAGTGGGACGTAAACGCAGCTGATGAACCTTGAGAGTGTACAACTCTCTCTGCTTACCTGGGATTACAGGTATCTGGGATTACCTGCTGGGATTACAGACGTGATGTTCCGTTATAAACATTACCACCACAATTTCGGTCCTTTAACGTCTGGTCCACCAGTATTGGTCACCCATAAACAATCAAGTCAATTAACTGAATAAGTGGTGTTGAAATATACCTACAGTTATTTTGATTAATATATGTACATTCGTTAACAATATATTCGTACATTAATATACATCAAAAATAACAGTCCTAACGCGAATGCCACCGACGGTTAAATGCCGTGAATGATTGATCAACAATTAAAATAATTTGATCTATATTAGGTAATCAGCATTACAAAATCAAGGATTTTTTTCCTATATGAATGTGTCAAAATTCTGCTCAAATTTTGTATGTAGATAGAATGATTTCGCTCAAATTTTGTATGTAGATAGGGTGAAAACTGAGAGACCTCTTTAAATGACGTAACGACAACGTATCATCACGCCTGTAATGTCTTAAGAAGTAGGGCGAGTGGTGTATTTCATTCACTCTTCTGTCTAAATCAAATCTTCTTCTAACTTCTTTATATCTACTCCAAACAAATTGAAAGTACGAATGATTGATTGTATCAGAGTTAATAACGTTACCATGCGGATCAAGTTATGAATAGCAATAGTATGAATAACACAAATGCTAATGCTAAATAGTTACAAGTTTGTTAACATGAGTAACTCATCCATGTTGGCTCAGCCTAACCTTGACGTGTACAATTTGATAAATGTAAGCCAACAGAACGAAATATATCGTCATCTCATACATTTGTAAACATGTAGCTATTGTAACAATGATGTTGCAATACAAAACACTGTATAACTCGATGACAATGAGAACCTTCAATTTATTGTCATCAGCCTAAGTTCACTGGCAGACATAGGCCGCCCGTGAGGAGTTGGAGCACTATCCCCGCGCGGGTACGCGGGTACGCGGGTTGAGGACCGCTGAGCGCGGCCGCTCGCGCCGTCTACGTTACTACATGTAGCCCGCGCCATACCGGGAATAGGATGTAGGGAATATGATGATTTAGGCGCCTCTTAGTTGCCCTGGTATTCCGACATGGAGCTGGACCTTGTCAGTCAGACCACACGCATATAATTAAATTTTAATTTTATCATAAAAACTCTTAATTAATTTAACATTTAATTATTTTCATATTTAATTAGAAATTAGGAAATATTCGTCGCTCAACTATATCCGAAGTACCTTAAAAGGCTTTATCGATAAGCAACATTAAATTAAATCATAATACAGAGATAAATAATAATGAACGTAATGTAAGATATAAGTCATTAACAAATCCTTGATAAAATACAGCGATAACTGAGTATTTTTATTTTTCTACTTTTAATTTTCAAATTGTACTGTACGAATTTCACATTTCCCGTCAGCCATTTTAATTTCACAAAATATTTACACAAACTGAGCTGCGTATTCACGCTAAGTTCCATACGGATTGGGCGCAGAACATCGAATGCCAAATATCTGCCTTTACAGACGTACGTCTTCTATATTCATAACTCGATACACAAACGTCAGTTTCGAAGACACAACTTTATTAACTGCAATTTTTTAAACGTAACTAAAAGTGAACACAACAAAAACTATTTTAACACACAATCATATACGTTTCGTATCATTCAGTTTACTTACCTGTTGAGCTATGGCTTTATTAAAAAAAAAAGATATATTGAAATATCCACAGAGTCGGCTCCACGACTCCGCGCTCGCGGTTAGACGACTCAATAATATCCCACACTTCATTGCTGTAGTGCCGCTCATATTTAATTTGCAACAATTACGTATGCATATATAAAAAACTAGTCCGTAACACGGTTTCGCTCACACATTTGTTAACAAGCAACACATGTATACAAAGCTATATTTGCTTTTCACGTTTATATTTACCTAACGTTTTCTAAGACGTGTGAAGCCTCATTGTCAGCGTGGCAGACTATGGCCTTAACCTTAAAGTCTTTACCGGATGAACGATAAAACTTTTGAAAATATATAAAAGCATATTTTTTAAATAAACTCGCTTATAACAAGTATAATCTTAGTTTATCTTGAATTAGAGAACTTCATAGAAACCAACGAAGTACAATTTATTGATTATAAATCTTATTTTATTAATTTAATTAGCAACAGAACGCGCGGACAAGCATACTGTTTACGTACAGGTAATATACAAGACTAATAATAAATACGGCTGGGCCGTCTCGTCCGGAGTAAATTAACCGCCGATACAGTTACAATGTCGATGGCTGTGTAACCGTGAGCAAATGAAACACATGCATCGCTGTAAAAATGCGTTGATGGACGTGCGATTATACGTTATTACCCCGTCATCTAGTCTTTAATATCATATTTTAATAACAAAGTAAAGAAATATTTTAATAATGTCGTTCTCTCCCAGACGCCGTTTAATGAACGCCTACAGATGTCGTTCTACAATCACTTGCCGTGTACTTTTGTTTTATTAAACTGTGTTGTTGTGGTTCCAGTTTCGTTTTCCTTTTTTGTTTCTTTAAACCTGGCGAGATCCATTCCTTATAGACACTAAAGTAATAAATATGGTACTGATCTAATTTGATTCAACGCAATTTGTCCTTTCCCGAAACCCGGAAATGTATGTACGGCGCGCCACTGCTTACATCTTCGGGGATTACAATTTATAATAACTAAATACGAAAAATGTGCAAGTAGCCCATTAGGTCTATAAATCCCTTAGAGATTACATTTGGTACTCGGTACTGTCTACCTACCCCATAAGGGATTTGGAGTGAAGAAATATTAACAATACTATTAGTAGATAAACACATTTACTTGCTAAATTGCGATGATAGCCTTCGAAACTTCGCTTTAAATTCTAATTTAGTTCAGCTCCTTACATTCCATAACAAAGACTGAAGGTTTTGTAGTCCTGGTGTAGTGGGAGATAGGTAATCGCCTGAAGTACCTAACGGTAGGGCCCCGTGATCCACAATAGGGTGTTTTGCTATGGTGAATAAATAATATTGTAGCTATTAAATTTAATTGCATTATCCATCCATTATCCGACTCATGACTAATTACAGGTTATAAATCCTGGACTGACGTAATGGAGACAACTTCAGACGGACCCTAGATCTGAGTGGTGGGATAGAAAATGGATCTCACCAAATACGAATTTTATTTCTTATACGATGGTTATAATCTCCCATCTTACGTATTCAACAAAAAGTCAATAAACGAAATTTATTCATCCGACAGACCTCCACTTAGTCGCTCCTTTGCATATAACTCAATCATGTTAATTCCCCTGTCTTGATTTTAATAATTTTTTTGTATTACATCATATTGAATATCATCATCACTCATACACAGCAATACTTATACACAAAAAAAACAATACAGTACAATTATTCTTTATTGTATACCAAAAGAAAGAGTAACAGTTACAATACGAATCTGAAGGGATGGAAAGTACACAAAAGGCGGTCTTATCGCTAACAAGCGATCTTTACTAGACCACCTCTGTGTCAATAATAGAAGTGATCAGATATGGGGCAGGGGTGCATGAATATAAATAAAGTCAATAATACAAGTAAACATAATACAATGTAGTCATAACAACAATAGAAATAATAATAAGAGTAAATGAAATCGCAATATACATATGTATAATTGAAGTTTCAAGTAGGTACCAGGAAATCAAAGCATTCTTTTAAGTAAACTGTTGCAGAATCAGACAGCATGCGGTAGTGGGCTGAATGGATATGGCCATTGCAACGAAACGGAAACCACGTGAGCTTAGTGGACTATACGGAAACATTGGCATATTTTCATAAGCCAAATGTAAATCTTATACATAGATTAATAGAAACGCTCGAGTTTAGTACATTGGTCCCAGAACATTGGTTCCATTACATCCAGATAGAAGCATCAGCTTACGCAATTATATGAAAAAGTTAACTCTGAGCTAGCCGAGTGTTAGTGACAGTCCGTGAGTAATCCGTAAAGTCCTTAATCAACTTACGCACCACACACACACATACACACGCAATCATGCGTTGATCGTATTGAACGATGTTCGACCACCGTTCACCGATTGAACTAATTAATAAAAACAGATGCCTGATTGACGCCTTGTACGATATCTGTAATATTCATATCAGTTATGAAATGGTACCTTTAATGAGTAATTATGTAGCAAACAGAATTCTGATAATGACCAAAAAAATGTAACGTAACAGGAATTACATGCAATTACATATGTGTGAATACCTAAGTGCAATTTGAAAAAAACATGGAGTTTTTGTATTATTCCAATAACATAATCAGTGTAGGTATAGTTCTTAGTTATTTGTCGTGAGGATATGAAATATATGTCCAATTATAAGTATGTGTCTTGCGTGCACAAGGACCAAACACAAATAACTCGGGTGATAAAGACAACATCTATAACGCAAAACACTTCGATCCCAGCGTAACTCTTATAAAATTTCCACGATAAGAGATTGCGTTTTTCTTATTGTTTTTATCTCTCAAGGAAATAGCATATTATTACTGCGGAAAAAGCTGTATGTAAATTGACCCAACATACGTGTAAACAGCTATGAACGATTTCTTCGCGCATGTGTTCGAACATGTCGATGAAGATAAGACGTTTAGGTGCAAACATATAAACTTTAATAAAAGCAAGTGCAACAGCCGGGTCCGAATAGATTTTAATATGTATGAGTGCGTTGACTTCAACGGCGCAATCACAGTACAATCTGGACCTTACAACGATAATTATTAGATACGAAATTATAAAACATCCAGCTCTAAGTATATTGACAAAGGTAATTTTCTACAATCAACACAGAGCAAGCTGCATGATTCATTTAAGATTCATTAACGTGCCTTTACAGTCATATCAGTGTAATTTTTTTGTACGAGTTTCTGTTTAAAAATTTCCTAAGTCCGACTGCGAACTAAATTGACCGAAATATTTTTTGTATTGAGTAGGTACTATAGGTACTTTCAAGGAAGTGCATCACAGCAAGGAAACAAAGATAATTCTGAAAAAAGTGTCATCGAACAATATTATTATTGCATAAAACACTTGATGCATAAACATTATAATAAAACTTTCAAAGTGTTAGTGTAAACATAAAAGACATTATTATTATTAGAACTGTACTCGAAAGAGAAGATCGCAGGAAATAATATGTGGTTCCATCAGTAGGTATCCCTGTATCCTCGAACATACACGAGACGATCCAGCCGGTACGTATCGGGAGGATGGAGGCGTAAAATTAGGGAACCCAAAAGCTAGGCAGAAGCGGCCAATCCAACATACAAGGCGTATGATAACGTGTTCCGCTGTCACATAACATAACGTTTGCGGCCTTAATTCACGCGATAAATAATATAGAGGCACTCTTCACTGCAACTTGAATATAAATTGACTAATTAAAGTTAAACGGTAGGAATATTAACCAAATACAGTGGCGCACCAGACCGACAACATTGTGAGTGTTATAGATATTTACTGCGTTCGTGTCGTTTCACAAAGGCTTGACAAGTAGGCCTTATGGATATGACAGTAAGATTGGGAATCGATTGAATCATGAGCTTTCGTTCATACCAACGATTGTATGGAACTAGTTGTGCAGCGCGCGTCTGGAGTCCCACTAAAATGTATGTAAAATTCGCCAAGTATCGAAGCGGGGACCGGAATGTACAGTCGTCGAGAACTGCGCTTAATACTGTTTTGTTTTGTTTAGTCACGAGACGATATCTTTAACAACTTATCAATATAAATAGAAGTTTCGCGAATGTATATTAATTCTAAATTTAAACTCTTTAGTCATACAGAACATGTAGTTGACTGGGTTGACTGGTAGAGAATGCCATCAGGCACTAAGTCCGCCCTTTGCAACCTAGTTATAGGTAAGCAATAAAAAATAAATAAATAAACCTGTACCTAATTTAATCGATCGTTAAATATTGAAATAAATCGCATTTAACTATCTCGAAGGATGATCTCAATGCATATCATCAGATATTCAATAACATGAACGCACACAATAGTAAAGGGCAATAAGTATATTATTTTTAATAACTTAGGTACTATATTTCTGTATCATTGCAGCGAATCTTAATGAACAGAAATTAATTGTTCGCTATATTATAAATATCCGGTTGTGTACCTACAAAGTCCGTTAGAATATATTTTTTGTGGCCGCTTATGTTAATTGTGTACACTATATTCTCGGTTGGAAACACGTAATTAGTACTAAGCAGTGAGCGAATTAAAAGTTTTATGTTTATTTCGTTGTACGTAATGTTACTTATGAAATGGTAATTACTGAATTACCATACAATAAGATAACCGCGGAGCTTAATATGCGATGAAATGTCAACGCTTTTAATACTTGTATGTACAAGTTCATTGTTGACACACAGAACTCTGTCCCGTACTCCGCGTAACGTTTAAATTGATTTTGAGTTTTTTATCAATACATAATTATATCCAATTGGGATAGTAAATTAATCTTATGTTTTAGTTTATCGATTCAAATTTCTACTACGGCTCCTTTTAATTTGTAGTATATAAATTACTGGAAACCACAACAATAGCATGAACGTAAAGTATTATCGTGAATATATAAACATTACATTTTAACCATTTAAAAGACTAAACTAAACATTTAATATGAATCGATTACCACAGATAAAAAATCATATGCAATTAATAGAATAAATGTCACCATTTATTCAAGGTTTATATTTTTCGCACCTTTTAGAAACCAGGTAAGAAAAATATAATTTAAAGTCGATTATTTAAAGCCATTTAAGTATAACTGGAGCCTCCTGCGCAATAAATAAACTATGGATGACAAAAACACGAAGTGTCTACTAATCGTTGTTTGCGGCTAGAAAAAAACTGTGCCCATAAAACTTTTCTTGCCGACGTTACTTACATGAACTGGCCGTCCAAGGAAAACTGCATATTATTATATGTAATATATATTTATAATTTTATTTAAACCATGTTTTCTGTATATTCATGCACAATGTAACTTAATACGTTGGTTTATGAGATGCAGCAATTTGCATGAGGCCCACGCATCGAACACGGCTACGACTCAATTCTTCATTCTGTTTATACCGTACATGTTATCTGTACAGTAAATTCGTACTTAAAGTGCGGCTGGGTTTTAAATATTTGGTGGTCACACATTTTATACATCTGATTTTAATAACCAGAGAATCTTATAATGTTGGTTCGAATCAACAGATTTAAATGACACTGGACGGTATTTTTAATTTCATTTTCATTACAAATGTGTCGTAGCTACCCTATTTACAATAAATATAAAATTGGCATTATGATTGTTGCTCTTTATTTATAAGCATACATTTAGCACGCTTTGACCACTGCGATCACAGTCTCTTTCCCTCTCAACGCGCTCATAATATATCGTATTATGAGAGAATATTCAAGTGCAAAGGATATATTGTTCAATAAAAACAAATGCACGTTTAATTGCTATATCACTGAACTCATTGCAAATCAAAACGCTTCGTACCTTCGGCCGCTAGTATGAAAGCGTTGTTATTCGCCCGAACACTGACACAATGCTCTCAATGAGTCATAATAGCGAATTAAGTATTATTTTAAATTGACGTAATTGAAAAATATGTAGTCGGTCGCGCGCGGCGTCGTATAAATTGATTCACGTATGATACTTTCACAGAGCACGCGATATCAGAGAGATACGCACATGAGACAAACTCAACTTTACACAAATTCCACCGTAATTATTAGTATTTGTATAAACTAGTGTGTTGCATACATCATGATCAAACCTATTATCGTTGAACGGTTCCACAGTTGGACACCGGTCTCCTGTCTGAACGGTAAGGGTAAGGTCATAGCCCCCAATGCTAATTAAGTGCTAGTCAGAAAACCATACCACGGAGTCAATGATGCATAAGTGAATTCATAAATATGATTGGTTATCACATGTACTAAAAATCATGAACAAGATCATATTGAAATTCATGAAAATTTTATTATCAGCCAAGAAAATTTTCAAGCTATTTCCACGTCTAACTCAATCACAAGACTCGATGCACAAGAAATTTTGTTATAGAATGAGTCCATTTGTTAAAATGCTGTACCTTATCAATGATCAATATAATTGTATAGTTTTTATTGTGAGAATAGAAATGTTTATCGTTTGTGTCATCGTAATCATTACCAATGTCATGATGATAATTCTCGTTATCGCTATAATGGTCCTCACCACCCTTGTCATCGTCTTCGTGATTCTTATCTTCCTCATCATCAACTCAACCCCCTTTATAACATCACTATTAGTCTAAAGAGCTAATGGATAAGGCTTTAACAATATGCAGTGACAAGTGAAAAAATTGAGGTCATTCCTAAAATTACGCATAAACATCTCTAGAACATTTTTTATTTTACATAAATTGCAACTCCAACTTAATAACTTAATTGTGAATTTATAGATTACTGTATCATTGCTTATGGCTCGCCCGTCACCCTATATTTGACCTACTTAGCCGGAGAGGCTAGTCTTTGTCCACTTTGGCATCCAGAACCATCAAAATTCGCATTTATCATCATCTGCCTATTCCCGTCAACTGCTGAACATACATAGGACTCTCCAATAACACTCCACTGAGCTCGATCTTAAGCTCTTCGCATCCAACCAGCCAATTTTCGTATGTCGTCACTCCACATAGCTGGAGGGCGTCCTACAACTATGTTCGTGTTAAATTCGCATTGTTTATCTGTTTTGTCAATCTTTCAACTATGATCATATGTACATGGCTGAAAAGCATCGGAGCAAGTCCCTCAACATTTTACATCAAAAGTCACTCAGCATTATTCATATCATCACAGTAATTCTATTTTAAAGTAAAACGTTTAAATACTTACCGAATAGTTATACACGGTACAGTTGCACGTTTATTTAATTTACATGCTCGGTGTATAACTGGCATCTGTGACCCACTGAGAGAGTTTGATGTACCTAATTCTCTTTTGCAATTTCATTTCAACCGTGCCTATAAGCTAGCTATAAAAATTAAAAAATTCTAGCTATTGTTGTTTACCCATCTTGCCAGGAATCAATATATCCTTAAAGAGACGGAAAGCATTATCATGATATTCCAAAGTCATGGTCATTCCATTATGACTGTCAAATCTCCTCTTCGATCGAGAACAGTGTCAAGTTTAATTCATTCTCTCCTTCGAGAGCTCATAAGCGTAGATACGTGTTTGTTCACTATAGAATAAAAACATAACATCACACCTGCATTTTCTGGATAGGATAGGTACGCAGAGGAACCCTTCCGTGTTTATAAATATAAAATAATAATACCATAAAGACCCTTAAAGACGGTTCATAAACCTTTGATACACGAGTGAACCGTCTGCAATATTTCATCGCGAAACTGCGCTGGGGCACCGTGGTGGACGATGATCTAGATCTGCTATAGAAGTGGGTGACGTATGCCTACTAATCGGAAGTAGAAACGATTGCAGGTGACGGCCACATTCATAAATTTAACACACACGTACGCACCTAGTTACATGTGAATGTGCGAATATCGAAACTCATCACGAATGCCATTAATATTCGTTACAGTCGAAAACAAAACACATTTAAGAAACGAGAGCAGATCAAAAGCTGTCTCGGACTGCATTTACGTCGATAAAAATGTTTCACCAAATCTATTGCCAAGAGAAATAAAACAATGGTTATAAATATTTACCCTTGCCGATATCGAACCCGAACCCGCCGGAGCGGAGACGAATAACCGTAATTACGTAAGCCTATCCATATGTTATTAACATTATTTGAGCGCACAAAAAATAATAATAATTTTAATAACAATGTTACTACACCATTTCGTACGAACGTGACCAGAAATAGTTTCTTTCGGCTATTCTAAAGTAGGTACTTAATGGATTAGAAGAAACGATCATAATATTCATTTATATCTAATCGGATCAGAGAATCAAACAATGGGTCACTGATGTTGGCTTATCAACGATACACAGTCAAAACGTTCAAGCGAATTATTTGATAGAACTAGAAAAATTCTTCGTTCCATTTCTTTTACATTCCTTTAATACAATATTAAGGTTTCTAGTAATTCAATCGTGGAATTTCCTTCAGCAGCGGCGAGATCGAGGTCGATTCAATTTACCTACCACTTTCACAGAAAATAAAATCAAACCAGTCCTCTTATTTATTTACACTATCTATCTAGTTATCTAAACTATTTCCTTTTAAACATAATAACATTATGATGAAGTTGTTATCGATCGACGTCTCGTAAAATTTATATGACACAACATATCTGCGGAAAGCATGAATTAATGAATAGGAGAGCGGGCAGCGGTGACTCTAAATAATAATATCAATTATTAAAGGTTTGTCAGGGGATACTCGAGGCCTTTAAGCGAACATGTGTATTTTCGTTGAACTGGGTTACAACAGTATGTTAAGAAGCGACTGCGGAGACTAGAGCATATCTCGGGATCTCTACACGGATTCAGCTTTGTGACGCGTAAGAGTATCAATTCAGTGCTATATTAGAGCTATGAAAGTTATTGTTTTGCATTGCAAGAATTTTTATAAGATTTGAGTAAAATTAAAAAGAACTAGTTATAATGAAAATATCGTAACCCGGTACATAATAAATTAAGATATGATATTGAAACGAATATTTTTACCTCGCGCTTTGTGTTACCATGGACATCGTCAAAATCCATAATTTAACCCACACATTATTGGGTACCTTCTCACATATCGTACACGCTTCGCTTCAGCTGTCGGACCTGTGCCTTAGTTTTATTTATAACTCTAATAATACGATGACTAACGCACAACGAGTATTATAGTCATCATATTTTTACGTATAAAACACGCACGCAATTATCTTTCATTCGAAATGATGGTATAAGAGCAGATATTACCAATCTAATTCGAGAGCAGAACAAATGATGGCGCATTATAATATATTTCGACGTTCATATAAGTGTTATTTATTGTGGTAAAAATAAGTTTTGTGTCAAGATCGAGCCGTCCGAGGCATTATTCTGGTTCCGTGGCGACATCGTTGTATAAATAGTTATTGAATGTGAATAAACAACTGATATTTAGTAAAGTAAACATAATGTTTTACATATAAGCCACTATCATCTGTACGTATCACATTTAGGTGTCACTAGAAGCATTCAAAAGATATTTAGATATATTAAAGTAATATATTGAGCAATTCCTTGGTATGTGCAATTTATTGACCACGCAATTTTGTCTGATCCCGTTCTAGTACTTCATGAAGTTTATACAGAGAGAAACGTAGTAAAAAAGTGGACGTGTATAAGTTAAAATTCAAATTAAATGTTTCAATTTATTGTTCTTTATTGTGCCTCTTACCTATACTACAATTTATATCAAATACGTTTTTCACACAATATTATCTTACAAGCTTATGTTATGTAAAACTTATGTACATCGTAGCCATTAAATAAATTCACGTAAACCCGTACTGTTTTTAATAATGAAAAAATTAAATAAAACATTAATAGTCAAATTAACCGAAGTTAATTTGCGAGTGGACGGGAGTGATAACTGATGTCGTGTGCTATTATTGTGACACTATAATAATTGCGGGTACCTGTTGTCGGTGGACAGATGTCGCGATCGTCGACCGCACGGCCGCGGCGGCGGTCGGCGAAAGACGTGTCATTACCGAGCCCAACCTGTACTTAATACGGCTATGTATTATTATTTGTGTCCTAACTAATCGTACAACCGACAATACCAAACAGGAACACGCAGTTAATATGCCAACTGAATTCAACCCCGTACGATATTAATCCCACCTCCTCGCTTTATGTTGGGTCACTGGATACGTCTGCAATATGGTAATAATATATGAGTTTGATTATAGTATTTTCCTTTTAACTGGATAAAATATTTCATAAATAGTAGTCCAAATAAACAAAACCACGTTCAACATAATATATAATAAAGAGGTATAATTGACCTAGTGACCTTGATCGAGTATTTCTGGCAATGCCACCAATGCCCATATATGACAAATTTCCGTAGGTATTACAAGAAGCAAATTACAGTACGAACGGTAATTGTTTCAGATGAAAAAGATTTTTCTACAAAATTTCGACATAGCATTAAGTGATTATGAATTGGTATATGTATATTGACTGCGTCGTTAGTCGAGTTTTTCGTTGGTTTGTTTTTCTGGTCGGGTATTATTAGATTTTGTAACATTGATTTTCTAGTTGAATTTCTAATAATGGCTCAAAGTGGCGGTTTATGGCGTATGCCAATAGGCTCACCACCTATTCCATGTTAGAACCTAAACAGAACTGGTGAAACGTGGGAGTGTACTATAATCCTGTGCCTATACATATCTTCGGGGAATACAGGCATGATGCTACATTGTAGAAATGGCTTACACTGAAATAAGGTCAAATATTTCGCTTAGTTTTCAATTTTCATATACTTCGACAGCACAACGTAACAAACGTAATTGGTGAAAAGTACACTGTGTAGTGTACTCCCACTATAATCCGCAAAGAGGTAGGCAGAGGAGTTCGAGTTCCTCTGCCTACCTCTTTGGGGATTACAAGCGTGATGTTACGTTGTTACATGTACAGGAATATTACTTAAATCCGTGTAGACGTCACATGCATCGTTCATTCTTTGGTTACATTACTTTATAAGTAAAACGAAGGGTCCACCATTATATGAAAACTCAATGTTTGTATTGTCAACTCTATAAAGTAGATAAATAGCATAGTAGTGCAACAGTGATACAATAAGAGCAGTGTCCAAATTGCTTCAGGTGCTCTCACGCCCCCGCTCTGTTCATTTCCCACTTGCTACCTACACAACACGTATACATTTTCCAATCACAATTTACAACATTGTTGTGTGAGTGTAGTTGTCACAAGATGATGATAAATATGTCCCCGATATTGAGTCAATCGACTGTGGATTGTAAATACCTCGATGCGATGTTGAAGTACGCTGAAATTATGAACTTACATTGACGGGTTAATCGGTTAACGATCGATCAAGTACCATGATCGATTAATGCACTGGCAACTGTCCACGAAGTTCGTATCTTTTTTAGCGATGGATATAAGTGTTGCGATGGTTGTACATGCGTATTTACTGGTGTTGCATGTTTTTCGTGTGTTATAAGACATATTTGTACGGCAGATATTTGCCATATATTACGAACCTAGGTATCAGGCTAAACAAACAACGTAATCTATATTAATATAATAAAGCTAAAAGAATCTTGTTTGTTTGTTCGCGGTTATCTCTGAAACTACTAGTCGGATTTGAAAAAATATTTTTGTTTACTGTAGTCAGATTCATGTAGAATGCCATAGGTTACCTAGAATGATGCTACAAATTTTAGATAGACTCAAATATCCATATTTGTGCAGTGGGAAGATAAAGCACTCCCGAAATGCTAAAGTATTAAATGTTGAATATTAGTTTGTTATTGTATTTGGGATATAAATATATAATTTAACGCACATATGATAAAGCCTGTATAATACGGC
>DWTO01000447.1:0-21297 GCA_018244755.1 Jemadia pseudognetus | reverse complement strand
GGCACAGTCAAAATTGTAATAGTTTTAAACAGTTCTCGTAGGGAATCTCGACATCGAAGATCATAAATAGCTCTTATGCTAATAATAATGCTAATAGCTCTTACGCTAAAATAACTGCGTAACACGGAACGCACAACAAACAAAACCATAGTAAGGCCAACACACGTGTGAAACGAAACGCGCAATTCCAGATTGATATAAAATTAAAACCTTGTATAAAATCGCATTTGCGCGCCATTAAGTTTATATCTGGCTGTTTATTATAATTTTTATAGCAAAATTTATGTGTCTAAGTATTTGAGAATATGATTTAATTGCGCCTACCGGACATTATAATAATAGTCGATACGGTTTGAAGAAACTAAAAAAATATATTACGACGTGTAGAACATCCTCTTCAAAGAATCTTTTAACATAAATAATTTACATATATGTATACATATATATACTTTTTATGATTACGGAAACGCGAATCGTCCGTGCTCCAATGTAACAAATTGTTATAATAGTCTTATACTTTCTATAAATATTTTTATATGGATATATCTACATATTTCCGACCAAAAATGCTTATGAATAAAAAAATATCGATTCTACATTACAATCAATCGAGCATAACATACAGATGTTAATAAATTAAATAATAAAGGCAACTTGTCTTTACCGTCAAAACAATATCAACGTCATTAGCTTCAATTATATTTTATTAAATGTAAAGCTGTACTTATAATATAATAAAAATTAATGGCAACTTAAATAATATTCCGATTCGTTTTATATTTACTCAAGATTATATTCCAATCATTAAATTATAAATCAATCTTGTTATTTGTTTTCAGAGACGTTCTGTATAGTTGTATTGGCACATTTCAAACTAATAATGCACTTGGCATGCCACGATAGCGCAGCGTGGTTGAGTTGCCTCCTGGACGGGACTGTTGCGTGCTATGTTTATTTGTCTAACAAATACCGATGATGAAATAACAGGTATCTTGATATATCTGTAATATAGATGCCGTACGACCATAATTTGCCTGTTATATATTAGGTAACTTTTATATTCAGCAATACGCTCGCGGTTGACTGTTATCGTACCTGGTGATAAGCGAGGTATAGCATAAAATATAGCACGCGTGCTTAGATAGTGCCTATTCATTCTTATCTTGAATAATTACAGGTTATTCCAATTATAACAGGTATATTATATATTCCTTACCGTTATTATTATAACAGAATAGATACATGTCTTTATGTATATCCCTGTTATGGTATTCATATTAACAGCTGACATGTCTAAGCAAACAAAAAGCAGGTTTAATTGGATTTCTTATAATTCTTTGCTGTCGCTTACTACATTTTTAGTAATAATTTTCTTGGAATGCGTACATAACTATTATTGTCATATTAATAATGCAGTCTTTTTTTATGTAGTAATTGATTATATACATACATGAAGTTCCGGTGTCCATATTATGGTTACAAGTTTGTTTCACCACAATAATATCATGTTAATGAGTATTCCCGTAAGTGGTCTCATGATGTGAGTCGATTCAGAATTAATAGAATTGTGAATCTATGCATTTACCTAAATAAAAGGATACAATGGAGTCTTAATCACAAAAATGCAAAATATGCAGAACACATTTCAAGATTATTACCTTATAGGTGGTACTAAATTTAAATAACATTCGAAGTCGAAAATCTAGATCACGTTTCACCAGAATAACGCGTTGCTAACTCACCGGGCGTAGTTTTAATATTCGAAATTCAAAATTTTCCCACAACCATCATTGTCACCATCACGAACGAAATAATATTGACATAATAATATGAAATGAATGGCTATAAATAAAACGTTAAAGTTATTACGTCAATATAAATTCCCAGATTTTCCAATTGACAAAAATTAAATATAGAATACGCACACATTTCATTAGGTGTGTTGTTATAGGCCGCCTACCCAAGCGATGTGTACGTAACTTCCGGCTGGAAATTAACCCTCGTCAATAATATAGCATTGAAACAAATAGGATTTTCTTCATGCCTCTATTTTCTTTATTTATTGCTTCTTTATGTTTGTTATTGTTACGTCGCTGTCCAAGGGGCAACATGTGAGTTTTACGAAATTATGTTGTTACAATTGAGCCTGTCAATTTAATTGTGAGAATTGTTAGAATAATTATTTTGGTCCTTTCTTCTGCCTTAAGGATGTAGGTTTCGAATTTTCACTAACTAGTAAAGGTCAAAAAAAATATTTAAACATCATCGTCGTTCAAATGACAAACTGTCAAAGTATTTCATAATTGATGTCACTAATTTATATTACTTATCTGTATCCAAATATCTGTCTTAATATGAATTTAGGGGGATAATCTACTTTTATATTACTGTTTTTAAAAGAATTGTTTGTTATACAGGTGATTATTCGACACAAATTGCGCGCCATCTATTGCATATTAGTGAAAATTATATGTTGGTAGTGCTATGCCGGAAATGTTTACACAGGTGCCAACAAACTATGTACAAAGTTAAGTTGGATGAACGACGAGAGACAGCTTACGAGACAAACTAATATTCATACTTATTAATGTGTTACATTGTCTGCCTACTTCTAATCGATTTCTATCGAAATTATGCAAAATTCCGATCTCCTGCTGGACACAAGATTCTCAATTAGCACGCTACTGAGCTCGATCTTTTATTCCTCTCACCTGGAATGCGTTTTACGCTACGTAGCCAATGATAAATCTTTAGACAGTAAGAATTTAAAATATATGTATTTAATTTTTACCGCGAAAACACGACATATCCGAACGAAATAATGAGAATGATTCATCTTACAAATACTGATGTTGGCGTGAATATTATATATTTGCCGTGATATTAGTGCCAAGACAAAGCCGGTATCGATGGCGCGGACAATATGAATGGGCTTATCCAGCTGATGACAAGGTTGACAAGTTTGGATCGAGGCCGATGTGGCTACAGAACAAGACCTTCAGAACACAATCAATACATTCTGCACAATTATTTTAATAAATAAAGCGATATTAAATTAAAACTGAACATTTCAATTTCAAACTACTACAGGAAAAATATGAGATTACCTCTCCTACATCGAGGCTCATTTATAAAGTCGTTTATAGCAAGCAGGCCTTCGGATCATAGTCAAAACATTGTGTGGGTTTGTCGTGTAAGTCACTTCAAACTTTCCGTAGTCTGTTATAAGTGCTTGCTGCTTCCTGTTAGTCAATTGCAATAATATAATAAACGTTAAGGCTTATGTTTTGCGATTTGTGATTGTGTATTGTGGTAATATTTTAAACCTTTTTATTTAATTCGTGCCAATATTGTTAATGCCTTGTAGTGTTTGTCCGTTTCATGAGTTTTAACGGCTGAACCGATTGTGATGCAGTTTAATGATAAGTATGTCAATGAAAAGTATGTAGGTTATATAATCTTTTTTATTATTTTTAGCCAATTTTTTTATGAACGCGAGAGTGCGCTACGCTCCTCTGAATACCTCTTTGTGGATTGCAGACGCCATATTCCGCTATAAATTAGAGATATGAGTATATTCCTAAATTAAATATAACGAATGGGTAACAAAACAAAACTAACTTACCAAGGTGTAAAAATTGGGGCATATGTATATAACGCAGAACTTTTAATAATATTCATTGACCAGCAAACAATATATGAAATATGCAAATGCTTAATTTTTTTCTCTGAGCGAGTATCTCGGTAAGAAAATAGACATCACAAGAATGTATACCTATGCATGAATGCACTCATGAATAGACTTACTTCATTGTTCGTTTTTGCAATAATTAATGAGAGTTTTAGATATGTTATCAAGCGTCGTCAACTCATCGTCAAATTCGTCAGCCCATAAATACGAGTGTGCCATCTTCTGGCAACATCGAGGTGTTGGTCGTAACTGCCTTAACAACAGGTTAATGTCAAAGAATAACTACCCGGGTAGTAGTGACACATGAAAATATTTCGAGGTTCGTCATTAAAGAAAATTTAACTCAACTTTACGATTAATATAAGTATACGTAGTCACAGATTAAGCATACATGCATGCTATGGAGGAGTACCGAAGTACCGTACCCTGCGGTCACAAAGCCTACCCTCTAAATGTATTGCAATCGATTTTTTTTCCGACCCTTACTATTACAGTGTTGGAACACGGGTCTGCTCTCACAATGAGAGGGATAAGACAATAGTCTGCCTTCCATCTTTCATCATCATCATCATCATCAGCCTATCTCAGTACCCTGCTGGACATAGGCCCCAAAGGCTTGCCGCATCCAGCTTCTGTCTGCAGCCTTTCGCATGTCGTCCCCCCATTTGGCCCGAGGGCGTCTAACACTACGTTTGCCGAGCCGCGTTTTCCACTCCAGAACTCACTTACTCCACCGATCGTCCGTTCAACTGCACTAAAGGTCGATTGGACAGGTCGAAAAGTCGACAGATAAGGTTACCAAAACAAAATTGCCTGCGGTCTTACAGTTCGCCTCCAAAGCCCCCCAAACTGACAATAGATTTAATTGAAAGGTAGACTTAGTTTGGAACAGAGCGCTCGAGTAATATCACAAAAAGTTTAATCTAACACTAATTTGTCTTTGACCGCCAGTAACCTCATTTACTACACTTTAATTACTTGTTGTAACGGTGAAAGATTTTATTTGAATGTGAAGTGTGCTAAATATTTTGTTTCTTATTTAATTTTATGGAAGACCTATTTTATATAAATATTTAATAGGACATCCCTTGGAATTAGGACGGGTAACGTAATAGTCGTTGGATAGTGAAGACGAAAAGTTTTATTATACGATAAATTAATTAGGATGCTCAAAGATTGAATCATAAATTAATAAAAACTGACGTTAAATTAATTGATTACTTAACATACATTATGGATACTCTTTAATTGTACATCACAAGAAAAAACATATATGTAAAAGTATCTGTAAATATACTATAAGTGTTTGATGTCAATAAAATGCTTGAGTCGCCACAAATCTGCTCTGCTCTCCGGCCGGTCTATTTGAAAAGACCTATATTCGCACTCTCGGCAGAGAGTTTGATCTTCTCGAAGAACATTTAACCTGCTTCATGCACAAACAGAGTTGTATCGTGAAAATAATAAATGATCATTATATATTTGTAATACCTATTAGCAAAGCATTTACTGGCCTAATGTTCTAATTCATGTTAAAAATATTTCAATATTAAGAAAAATAAAGCCATTATTTTCTTGCTCGAGAGAGTCATTCCATTTTATAACGTGTGAAAAATTAAAATAAATGGTCTTAGCATACAACAATATTAGTCAAATGGACTTACAAAATGAGTGAATTTTGCGATATTGTTATATATGTATAGTGAGATCATTATACATCATTGTTATATCCTCTCGCCGGATCCCTTATGGGGAAGGTAGCGGGCACCGAGCGACAAATATTACCTTTACGATTACTTTCTTCCAAATTAATTGTACGTGTTAAATATTTTCCATACGCCATGCATTATTGTTAAGCATTACTGTTAAGTTAAGAAAGAATTTAAAAGAGAAACGAAAAGGCATGAACTATTCAAAAAGATTACAACGATTTTATTGTTAATTTTAATAAGATTACAACGAGTTAGGTATTTCATTATTTCACATGCCACGTAAGATCACGCCTGTAATCCCCGAAGAGGTAGGCAGAGGAGTGTATTACACTTCTACGTTTCGCTAGTTATATTTACGTCCTATTATATAATAGTTGGTGAGTCTATTGCCATACACCGGGCACATATCCAGTCGCCGAGCTACAACAAAAAAATCTAAATTAGAAAAAAAAAAACACGTTTGTACAATTCGATGTTTCTAATAACAATCTATAAAGATCGCGTTTAATAAGATGAAACAAAATATCATTTGTACATTACAACGTTCTCCGGCGGCGGTCTCGACGCGGAAACGATGGGATGAGTAGCCCCGTTTCGTAAGAGACACGTTTGTTGAGTGGATATTTTGATTTATCTTCTTCCTGGAACTGACTGTGTTCAATAATCTTTAATAATACGTGTAATTTGAATACTTTACTATTTCGTTTCGTTTGTAAAATCGTTTCCTCAGTGTTTTGTATATACATGATTATATATGTACCGGCTTAATTCACCTATGTTTTTTCGGGATGGCCCGACTAGTTTTGTATCTACGATATACGAGGCGCTTCTTCACAATCTCCCGCTAAATGAAGCGAGACAATCGGACGTGCACAGCAAGCCTTACTGTTTTCAGATCGTAATTATAATTCGCTGCGTATTATTCCAAGTTAAATTAGATCGTTAGTACGTTGAAAATATTGGTTATAATTAAATGCAGTGTTTATCGCAAATCAATTAATATAAAGTTCGGTTTCGAATCCACATCATACATAGTATTATGCTAACACATGCGTGCGTGCACGCGGTGCTTATGCGCGTATGTCCGTGTGTGCGTGCGTGCGTGAGTATGTTTGTATTAATATGCTTAAAATGGTTCAATAATACGTTCATTATTTAGACTAACCTACATATACCTACAACTTACAAAGTATTCGTTTCAAAAGCGAACATAGCTAACGTAAATAGAACGAGAGCGACGGCTTGTCCACATTAAAATGACTTTTCTGTTTTCAACGGTTGTAGAAATAGTGCCCTCAATGATCGAAGGGCCGGTTGAATAGCGTCCAGAACGACGCACAGGGACCGCCTATTAGGACTTCAAACGCGAATATTTCTAATAAAACTTGTAGTAAAAGGTAGATTTTATTTCCGGAATAAAGGGTGTTTTCTATGAAAAGCTGTTATTCATAAATTCCATTCAAATTTAAATAATGTTATTATTATAACGAGCACTCACAAGTGTGGGCGTCATCCTTCACGCCTTTGGCTATTGTTGTAGGACTCTTGTCGAGATTTTTTTTGGATGTAGCATTTATGTAATATAAATGTAAAACATATTTTTACCAATTTTTTATTACATGTACTTCGATTATGGCCTCAGTTTTAACCATTAAAGGAAGCCCTGTTTTCCCAAGTGAAACGATAAAAAAGTTAATAATGATATTTTATTCAAACTGCTTAAAAATAGCTGAAACGATTAAAAATTAAACAGGATACATCAACAGCGGGACTTCTCGAACAGCTGTCGGACTTTGCAACCACGAGTCCAATGAGATTGTCCAGATAATATTAATTAATGTTTTTTTTTTATTTTAAATACTAATATTCTAGCCTTATAAACCATATTTTACGTGAACATAAGATATCGCGAAATACACGAAGCCTTTATATTTCTTAATAAATGAATTATTTACTTGTATGAAAAGAGTGATGGATGTAGATGTAACACTTCAAGTCTATAATGATAAATATTTAGATCTCGGTGCAATCTGCCTATCCTGTAAGAGACCTGGCTTGAATAATGTACATAGAACGCTTAAAATGTACAAAATGTTTAGTTAAAAAGTCGTCATCGCAAAAGATGCCTTGAAGCGAACGTGGACCAGTAACAGAGGCTTATACTGAGCTCCGTCTTGGATCAAAAATTATTACATGGAGTTAAATTAGGCCGATGTGAGTTAGGTTTAATATTTGCTAAAATATTACATAAACAAAACATTCCGCCGCTCAAAATAAGATATTTAAACGCGATATATGTAACAATTTATATGTGAATAACGAACTGGGTTAAACCATACGAACTGTCTGCAAAGTATGTACCATTCGTTACTGTGTAGGCGTAACGTTATTATATAACCACGGCTCAAGTTACTGTTATGATATTATTCTTTGTGCTAAAATGATAAGCGAATTTTCTGCTGTGGTTCTATCAAAGGCATTTGTTCTAAGTGCTAATTGACAAGCCGAGGACAGCACCTATTAGATAGCGCTCGTTACGGTAGACCGATGCCCAGCATTGGACTAAGATAGACTGTTGTTGAAGATAAGGATGTAGTTTACCATTCAAGTAGTAGGTATATTTAAATTTTAAAACTTGTATTCCTATAACGTTTAAAACTTACCTTACCTTTTAAAGCTTAGGTCTAATGAATTGATTACCATATAATCATTGATTACCATATAAATCGAATTGATTACCACAAGTGCCACAGAAACGACATGATTTAAATATTTTTATGATTTAAATAATGCATTGTACGAAGCTATAAAAAGAAACAACATTGGATAGAAATCGCATAACAATAATAATTAGCTACCGAGTTAACAGACGTGTAATCAGTTTTTGAAACACGGAAAAAATCAAGTTTACATACAAATGTCTAGCTGTCATCTCTATCAGCCAAATGTCATCGTGGCCGCTTCAAATAGATGTCGAAAATGTAGAAAAACAAGGCGTAAACAAAGCGACATTTACCCGGAAACATCTACAAGCTAGTTACGCAATATTAGAGGGGATTTTCGACATCTGCTTGTTGCTTAGGGTTAATCTACATTAACATTTCAGTCTGTTTCACACTTTTTCGGTAAATATTATATAATCGCATTTATAAATAAATTTTACTTCGTTAAATAGTTTAAATTGTGATTAAAAAAAAAAGCAATTGACTTAGTATGTTACTATTAACATTTTCTTTCTTGATTATTTTTGTTTAAAAATCTTCTTTGTTACCCATTTATTTTATGATAGAACTGGCAGTTAACATTTAACTAAATATCACGCACAGACAAACGCTGTTAGTTGTGTTGAGTGGAAAAATTGAACAAAAATACATTTCATTCATTCGGTATCTTTTATTAGACTGCAGTGGCGGTAGACCTTGAACGAACGACGTCGCACGTGCTGCCACCAACACAACTCACTAAATAACGGTAGTTTATTTACGATATCATGACACAGTGTAAAACTGAATGAACTTTTGCGTAGGACACATACACCTGTCTTGATGTTGTATTCATAGAAACGGATAATGTCTGCATTACCACTGCCTCGATGGTACAGTGAATGCAAACGAGGCTGCCAAGGGAAAGTTCCTGGTTTGAACGGCAAAATATTATCAGGATTTACTAACTTGAAATATGTATAATGATAGCACAGATTTAGGTACGGCGGTTCGAACGTAATTACGTTATGGGCACAACGACAGACAACGCTGAAATCAGGTCAACGTTAATGATGAAACTAGTTTGAAGGAAATGTCAGGAAACATGTTCATTAGAAATACATATGATTACGATCTATGTATTTATATAAATAGTGATAAGTAATTACTTTACAATGTTTATCGCCTACACAAGTGATTTTGGTTCGTAAATAGGTACGTTCAAATGTCAGCAAAATCATGAATTAGGGAATTGGTAAATACACTGTCTTAAATAATCTATTGCGTCATGTACTATTTTCGTAATATGTTGTAGCCGGCTTAGTAATAATTATAATTTACCAAAAACTGTATTTTTTTTTTCTAATGACTGAAACGAAATGTGTTAATTTTAAAATACACACGAAAATTAAAGATTTTGTGTAGTGATCTCTTAATACAATGTTCGAAGCTTAAACAAGCTAAATAGTAAAAATGGCTGCGACACGTATACATAAAGATACAAGGACTCGATCTTCTGTCTGTCAAAATTCACAACTGCTCAAGATCAAAAAGACAAAACTAGTCAAACATACTAAACTTAGTAACATATATGACATACAAAGAGACCTTTTCAATCGGCTTTTTAGGTAGGTACAAGGTATTACTTAATGTGACGCTTTGAAGCACCCTGTAATTCTGTTCAACGCCATTGAGTTGTTTATACTAGCGTAGTGTGATTGACTATCTAGGGTAACAGTACCTCAAGGATAGGTACGAGCGATGATTGTAATAAGTCGAGCGGCGCCGAGCGCGGCTCGCCGCCTGTAATCGGTCGCGGGCTAACTTACGTGGAGGAGACTTCGTTATTTTTTAATAACTTGACGAGGATTAAAATGAATGTGGAACAACTACTGCGAGTATCTAATAGTGCTTGTTGCCTAACCCGTGGTTATGTCGAGTGCTGGTATACAAATCATAGTATTAAACATTACCAATACTGATTTATATGTTATTAGCTAAATGTCTCATTGTTTGTTATATATTTTCATAGTAGCTAAATGTATCTTTGTTTGTTATATAATTTCACTCTTACAAGGTACGAATTGCAAAAATTACTTTAACTCCTTACTCCTTACTTACTACTTAAAAATTACTTACTTCTTACTCCTTTGTCATGGTATATACAAATCTATGTACATTGTATAGGTATCTACATTTTAATTGTTGATTGAATTCATCTATACTATTTCTTTAGAAATGTATTACGATTATTTTAATATCAAAATCTCATAGAACAAAATTTAATTTTTTAAGCAAATTACTGATTCGAATGACATTGAAACACAATGAAAGATATATGTGTAGGTACATTGCTCAGTATCTAAACGCCTTATTGTATAAACATTACTAATTGTATGACCATGATATTTTTCTTTGAACTTCAATGTCATACTACAAACGCAAAACAATAATTAGGAGCGCGCAAGCTTTTCGAGTTCTGTGAAATTTCACGACACGTGTAATATCGGTTGTAAAATGATAATTTCCCCGTGGATTCCACACTGTGTTAGCGGCGCGCATAGTTGGCGCAGAGCCATCTGCATTCGCGCCGGATGCTCAAAGCTCTCAAGAATTTGAAACCGAACAACGCGCCGCACGCCCTCTACCGGCGCCTGCGCACCGTAAATACGAATGTTTCAGGGCTCGACGCGCATTCAAACTCCTACAACTATCAAAACGATGCATATAATTAACGAATGCTATCATTTTACAAACGAAGAACCCAAAAAAATAATCTTGAAATAACTCATTCACACATCTATGATACAAAAACATCCAATCCTTTGATTTACATGTTCATTTCCTGTGTTAAAAATTATAACCGCACGAACATTATTTATGTAAACGATTGGATTTACACGCGTAAAATTTCAAAATGAATTGAGCTTTTACGAGTGAGTTGAGATATGAGCCGTACACACAATCTCGACGAGTTCTTTGACACTCTGAGATTGTTAACACCGTATTATGAAACATGCGGCGTTTAATGACAATGAAAGGAACACGGAGCATAACAATAAAAAAGTTAACCAAAGCTTTCAATTGAACAAATTTTTGATAATTGTAACAAGTGTAAAGTTATAAGTGACTGAGTATTTTTTGTGCTTTCAAGATATACTTAGACTATAGCAAATTCAGGCTAAGAAGATGGCGAATGAAAATGTCTCCACTAGAAATATTTACGACGTATGTTATAAATGGTAGAGTCGACGGATCACCACCGCGTCCCGCTGAAACTTGACGACAACGGCTCCGCCGGGCGACTTTATGCATGACGAAGAGTAAGTTTGAATTATAACGTTAATAATTATATCTTTCACTCACTAACACGACTGAACCAGGCGGGCTAAGGCCTGACGAGATGAACAGAAACAAAGGCTTTCTTCAGAGAATGCAAGCGGGGTCATTGAACGTGTAAAGTTCAATATTTTTCAAATTCATAACATTTCCTTATGTGAACTTCCGTGTGACGTAAAAGTATGCGTAATCAAGGGATTCATAAAAGTCTTATAACTGTGGAACCATTATAACTGTACGGGTTCATATCGCTAAGCAGCTGCGTCCATTAATTGGTTTTTTTATTACAATTTTATTGTCATAATTTGTGTTTCAGTTTTGATGTTTCTGTAAATATTATACCATCACACCAGGTTATTATGGGGTAGGCAGATAGCAAAGCAATCTATCATGAGAGACAAATAAAAAGAAAACAAGAGTAAATATAATTGATTGGATCATAAAAGATGAAAATAAATATTTCTATGAAGGATTTTACAGAGGCTTGTAAGTGAAAAACATCCTATCGTTACCGAAGCGATTGACAATTACAGAAAAACGACAACGAATTTCTGGAAATACTTGTAATACCGGTCTTAAATTTGTTGGGAATATGCGGGAAAATCATGACGAATTTCTAGAAATGCTTAATTATTAATGTCGAACACGATATGGGACTGATGCTCTTTTATCATTGACAACTGTAACAAGTTTGACCGCGAGTGTCATCTCACGATTTACAGCGCTCTATTTTTAATAAGCGCCAACGGGTAACGGATATGTACCTTTGTTTCATCGCTGTAAGATGTCAACCGGAGGTCGAAGGTCTGAAACGTATCCGGTGATATTACTTTCATGACAATTAGCGGTGTGAGACGCGTCTGCTCGCCCTGCCAACAGCAAGAAGGCCAGCTGACATTGCTATGTGACACCGCTTGGATATTCTGCTTCGCTGCCATAGTATTAATAAATTGGATTTTGAACAGTCATATATGTGTGCATTAAATAACAAGCTCAGTTAATATTTTTCATTTTTGAAAGCCTGCAGAACGGAAGTAACACGTGTGTTCATAAAAAATATACTTTGGTATTTTGATCATTCAAATGACATTCTCGCTGGTCAAGGTCTGAATGGAATCATTTCCTTCGATGTCGGGAACGATAGTATAAATTGACAGTAAGTCAAAAGTCACGCGTGCCATTTCCAGCATCCTCTAAGGCCGTCCTAGTTTGAGCGCCGTGCGCCGCATGACTCATTGTTGTAGTACAAATCTTTGTACACACTGTGATGAACTACACATACATATATCATTGCGCATCACACCAGACACCGGTAGCAGATACGTAAAATTGTTTTAAATGTAAATAGAATTGGCCGTAACGGCTGTGTTGTCGGTAAATATTTAAATAACAGTAATATTTAAAAATTTTAATAATTGCAATAACATATTTTATGCCCTCATCGAATTGATGATATTTTTATTATTAAAAGATTAAATCGCTAAATTTCACGATAACAAAATGTCAAAGTTAAATAAAATAAAATTTAATAAATAATAAAGTAAGAAATTCAGTAGAAGAAAACTAGTAAATAAGTACTTGGTGTATACCAAGCTCGTCATTTATTGTTTGTGTTGGCAATTACCACATCGCAAGACAATGCCCGATCTTTTTCGCGGCCTTATCCGAGGCCGCACGACCTGGATTTCGCGCGCTTTCTCATGACTCATGTGAAGTCCAATGCTTATAACAAACATAGGATTATATTACAGTAGCGTTTGTTATCGTCTTCACGAAGAATTAGAATCCATTCGTGATCTGTGAATGAAAAATAATACGTGTCCTTAAGAACCGTATTTATAACGTTACAGCTTTATTTATGGGTCAAATTAAAGGTCGTCTGATAACCTCGGGTGTGAATGTTAAAAACGTTTATAGTTTGCAAATAAAAGATTTAAGAACCGAAGCAATCATTCGCCTCGTTCACAAAAGTAACAATTTGAAAAGAAAACTTAAAAGAAGGAATGCAAATAAAAATAGTATAATCGTTTAATAAAATATATAACGCATTTTGGTAGATCACGCCAAACCGCGATCTGCCAAAATCATTTTACAGACACAATGTATATTTTGTGGAAAGTTTTCCCGAAAACAAACGGGGCGTGTTAGGCGTGGAACCGCAATTCATACCCGCGGCAGCACGTGTCGCACGTGCCCCGTTGCGTAGCGCTACACGTTTGGGCGGGTTTCCATTGTACTTGTTACGTGACAACGGAACTAATTGGAGTGACAACTCGCTGGAACGTTCGGCGAGCGCACCCCGGCACGTTCGGCACGTGAGCCGCTTCACTGGAAGATGACGATGCGAGCTCATACATATGTACACATTGTAATCAGTATCTCCCACATGGTTGGGAAGAGGCTGAGCATATATAGGTACCGGTTGCCGTTTTGTTACATTTTTACCTTTCTATATTGACCAAAGTTGCTTAACGGTATCCTTTTTTCTTTTAAATATTCAACAAAGATGTTATTTTTATTTGTTAATTATGTAAAGTACAGTCTTGCAAAAATATCGAAATTTTTTTGTAAAAGCTTTTAATCATTTTATGTGTAATTGTAACCTAAATCTAGATATTTACCAATCATGTTATGTTAATTTCAATATTAAAGTGAATTAGTCTAAAGTATAGATTAAACGAATTTTTATTGTTAATAAATTAGGTACCGGCTTATCGCACATAAGGTGTTTCGAGATAACCCAACTAGTTATAGACTTTTTTGGGGGTGTTCTACTCGAGCTTCCGACAATCGCAGAGATTATCATGTTAGCAGTTAGTGAATAATTTGTTAGCAGATATAATTCAGATGAACGGATCATCGACTTTACCCGAATCGAATATATCAACACGGACGATGTGGCGGCGCTTTAATGCAACAATCACTCAATTGTTTCTCTTATTAGTAACTCCTGGCTATAATCTCGGCGCCAATCGTCTGTAATTTGTGCTTATAGAAACAAGCAAATATTTTACATCAAATCCACGCCGTACTTTGTAGCAACAGAGCATTTTACATACATAGTGCCACATATAACTTCTATACGCACGTGAATCACATGTGAATTTAGCCTTATTCGCTTCTTGACAGACAAGAAGCCCTCCCTGTCCCATTGTTAAGAATTAATATGACGTGACAGAGAGTAACGAACTTCTCCACGGGAGAAATGTTTCCACAGTTATATTTTTCTGGTGATAAGACTTTAATAATACATTATATGCCCTATTACGTCGCTTATTTATAGCACCTCTCCCTTGGGGAAAATTTATAATACTTTTAAGAACCTAATGCCATCTACTAAATCTGCTTTTTCCTTTACAATAGCTACTGTTATTGTTAGTGTTGCCATAACAAGGTACGCCTAAGTAAATGCTACCTTCGTATATAATGAAAGACGTATTGGAATGTCGTTGTTGTTTTCCTGTTCACTCAATCGCATGAGCAATAACGCGAATCTGAGTGAACACCGATTTACAGTTAATGCGAAGTGGCAAGACATGCGCGAAGAAAATAAAATGATGTATATAAAACAAATGTAACAAGAACTTATAAAATCTTTTTCAACTATTGACGATGATGAAGGTTAAAAATAACACCAATTCTTTTTTATTCGTTACCTTCATCGTTAACCCTTTCACCGCTCAGCTGTTGGTCACTGAGCTCGTCACAACGAGGGTTAAGAGTGACCCTTTTGATACATTTAGTCCTATAATTGAACCATATTTCGTTTTGAATAGCGCCTAGAAACATTGCATGCACAATTTTTTTCTATCCGTCTTATAAACGAGAAGCATTTAAAACACAATTCGACGGAAGGCATTGAACTGTAAGGATTAAAATGCTAATGTACTTTGATGGAATCAGGTCAAATCGAAGTTGGATTGTGGATAGAGGTTCTCAGGTGAGGTGGTTGACCGGACTCTTGACACGCCGAAGAGTGCCCACCGGCGCCCAACAAATTAAGATGCCGAGATTAAGTTGTCACGAAGGAATTCGGTATCTTCGCGGATGAACGACCCGGCAGCGCGATGCCTCGCGATTGATGTTTACACGTACAACACTAACTGCTGTGAGCAAACAGATCGTTTCCCTTATACGTGGGCATTTTGCAAATTGATCGACGCTCATCTGCCAATTAATGTTTATTAATGCATGCGGTACAATGTAAATTAAACATGCTTTCAACACAGTAAACAATCAAGTTTGTATTTTTAATACGGATATGAATTAAATGACGTAATGCATATTCTTAAGCTCGGTTTCAGTCCGTGATATTTATGATTATATTAAATATACTCTGCTATAATATAGATAATTGAAAACTACCACAGACGGTAGCTACACTGTTCCCAGGTCGGGCACTACTAAATTATCCTAATTTAGATTTTCTAGTAGTGACTCGTAGTCTGTATATGTACCCAGTGTATGACAATAGGCTCACCACTCGTAGTCTGGATATGTGCCCGGTGTATGACAATAGGCTCACCACCTATTCCATAGTGGGACGTAAACTTAACTGGTGAAACGTGGGAGAGTTTTACATTCCTCTGCCTACCTCTTCGGGGATTAGAGAGGTGATGGTGTGATTTCTATATGTAAACTTTTCTCATTCATCTCTATAACTATAGTTGAAGTCAATCCGGTCACTTACGTCATTTGTACTATCATAGCATGTCATCGGAGAAAAATCTCAGATAACGTAACGACTAAAAAGGTATTTAGCGTCATAGACATGACTAGTAAGATAATAATAAAGAAAAGTTTCTCAAGTATACACATAACTTCAACTTCCTCGGTTTTCAATGTACTCATTAGTGAAAGCCGTACCAAAATGATGTACGTGGTTTCTAAGGTCAGGAGACAAATTAACAGATTGAAGGAACAAAGTTTTGTTTTGTTATAAGTAACAATGTTCCTAATATTGCTATTTTTTTTTCAATGTACCTTCCACTGATATACCACCCAAATGTTAAATATTAACCACCCACCAAGAGTTAAATATTGACGCGTCATGAGATTTCAACCCACTACACTATTATCAAGCTTGTATCCCGGATACAAATAATTAATTATCGCTCTCAGCAGTCATATTGCCGCATACCTGAAATGTAATTTTTCAGGCGACGTTCCCGAATGAATCATGACACATTTGGGAGATGTTGGACAACAAGTAAACCAGTTTATTTTTACATCTCCTCCACTTGTGATACAATAAGAAAGTTAAATTTAGTAAGTTCTGTTACGGTCCTGTCTTTATTTGTACGAGCTATATATTAGCATTAAATGAGGCTGTCGTTAGCGTGTAAAATTAGAGCCCAATGACCTTTGTGTGTGTGAATGTGTGTGTGTGTCCACGTGGGCTTTGCGGGGTTATTTAACATGTTAAAAGGCATTTCATGGTAGGAAGCAACATACATACAGTACAAACCGTATTATATATAATTTGATAACGTCAAAAGATTATCCATTCTCAATGCTTTATTTATTGTTTTAGGACCACGATATTTTTAGATTTTATATTTTCCAGTCAACAAAACATTCAAGGGTCACGGAGACACGTAGGAGGTTCATAAATGTCAGTAATGCTGGTATTTTTAAAGACTACGCAATATTTCTGTCTCGGAGTACATGCGCGTGTCTCTGTCATTATTCTTTATAAATTGTGGGTTGAAATAGGAATTTTCATCAACATGAAAGGCTTCACGAGCAGCCCTTGCCTGGAACGTAAAGGTCAACAGCGATAATGTAACTTAACAATTCAATAATAAGTACGTAAGTTGTTTGTTAAGCAATGCATTTAAGATATGCGACCTCACACCGAGATGTGTCGAAATACTTGTGGAAAAAAAACATCACAAAAGTTGGTGAAAAATATATTTATTTTGGTAGTCTTCTTAGAGTGGTGAATCGAGACATCAAAATCATTATCACCACGATCATTATAATTATCAACACCATTACTCTCATCGTCATTATCATTATCATCATGATCATCCTCATCGTCATCATTATTATCATCTTCAATGGTAAAAGGTCACTCTTATCATTTATCAAGATATTATTATAAATGAGAAAGATTCAAACATTAGTTTACGGGTACCTTATGGGCTGGCAGACTTCACACGCCTTAGAGAACTTAATATTGTGAAATGAATGCGTGATGTCTGAATGGTTTATTGAATTTATTATTATTGGTATTACTGAATTTGTTGACTTCAATATTATCGATTTTATTGACCTTATAATATTGACTTTATATTGTAAATTAATTTTTTTTTCTTCTTGATTTACCGCTGTTTTTAATGTCAAGAAATTTGTGTAAATTGTTTTTTTTTTATCTTTATTGTTTTTCTCTTTTTTTTGTTTTTAATTTTATGAGTTTTATATGTATTAATTATTAGTGTAATTGGCTGAAGCCGTTCTGATTAATTTAAAAAAATAAATAAGAAAAAATTATAATGTAGAACTGTAAGGCGCATCAAGTGATATTTATTTTGCAAAGAATATCATATACAAAGCTAGCGACTAGTACAATGGTATATGGGAATAGGCTGACCCCTTATTCCGTCATGGGACGTAAACGTAACTAGCGAAACGTTGTAGTTTACTACACTCCACTGTCCACCTCTTCGGGGATTACAAGCGTGATATTACGTGTAATAATACAGCCCGTATTTATCTATATTGTAGACCGGCATTTACGAGTCTTTGTTCAGTGGAGTCGAATATTTTTATTAGTGAGCCGCGCCACTGACCCACCTCAGTGCGAACACAATATTTATCTTTCCTTTCTCCTTTGTTATTACACTTTCCTATTACAATATACGTTTGATAATACGAATATTCGAAATAGGTTGCGTGTAGCGATAAAACGTAAGTTCACACACATGTTGGCACAGATCGGCAGTTCTTGTTATCTGTTATTGTTTGTTGGGAGATTTTTCATCGATCGCATATACGAGTACCTATGTACTAAAAATACATTGAATACTGCAAAACTGAAGACTGAAATTTTAAAATAACGCCGCGATGTTGACTACGAATCGGTGTGTAAATAAGTTATTAATGTTCCCGTGGATGGTCTACCTAACAAGTGTACGCCGATAACTGGTTACTACACCTGACCGTTGCGCCGGAGGTCGTGGGTTCGATTCCGGGCCAGGTCCAATAATTGCGTGATGAGCACAAGTATTTATTCTGTTTGTGCGTAAAAATTATGTGTCAGTGTATATATTTATATGTGTATAGTATATCAGTAGTTAAGTTCTCATAACACAGGCTGTCCTCGGCCTTACTTTGAGATGAGATATCCTTGTTTGGAAGTGTCCTATAAGAAAAATAAGAATTCAAACAAAAAAAAATTATAAATGTGCGTATCTATAAAAGTACGATATCGTTTTTTGATACAAATGTTACAATATTTTCGTGAGCCCATAATGGTGTAGACTATTTATTGTTAATGGGAATACAAAGAAAAGTATTCGAATAATATTTAAACTTCACGCGAACGTGTTGTGTTATTCATGCTAGTACGATTTTCTAAGAAACAACAAATTATTTGTGAAGTGGGTTAATATTCGTGGCTGTATTTTAAAGGTTTCGTTCATACATTTGTGGTAGACGCCACAATTGACTTTCATACATACATATCAATTTAGTATAATATATTCAGTATCACTGACTTAATTGTTAGATAGACGATGTGTTGAATTTTGTATGTATGTAACGAATACGTTTTGATTAAAATTGTTGGTAATGTTAGACGCAAAAGTTCGCCGAACTGATCTATCGTTAATTGCGTTTCGAGTTCAATTCTCGATGAAGTAAAGATCTGAATAATGAAATTAATTATGTGATCATATATTGTACCCCTTACGACTTTGGCGGTAATCTATTTAAAACTTTAATATTTGTATTCATTTGTTACTTAACATGACTTAACAGACACAAAGAACGTTTATTATAATAGATGTTAAAACAAGAAAATTTAACGCTTTGAGCACGTAAGCAAGCGGTAATTAGGGAACAGGACTTATCAATACGGAGGTCGTCCAATTTATCTTAAGTATGCTTGTAGAACCTGCTGAGTTCGCGAACACTCAAATGAGTGCAAAAATGTCGAAGCTATTTTATACAAGCTTACTAAAATCACTGTAGGATCGGCTAACGATGACCTTCTTAATTCTATTCAAGAGTGACCTTTGCGAAGCCTAAGTAAGACATTTTTTTCGCGCACCGGAAGTATATGAAATGAGTTCCTTCCAAATTATTCAGAGAATGCTATCGAATAGGGTTCTTCAAGGAACAAGTGAAAGGTTACAAACCGAAACTAAAAACAAAAATTAAGAATACTAAAATAACAAACTGGTGAAACGTGGGCGTGTACACTTCTCTGCCTACCTCTTCGGGGATTACAGGAGCGATGTTACGTTGTAACGCTTTAGCGTAGCGTAGCTATAGCGTATAGTCTTAACTATCTAAAATGGCGCAATGACCTAAAATGAACCTTAACCTCCGATACTAATGTACGCCCCTTCGATCTGTCTTGCAGCTCCACCAATTTTCCACCTGAGGTTCGCGACTTCGTGAAGGACTTTCACGACTTCATGCTCACAGCGTTACCTGGGACGGCCGACTGGGCGTTTACCATTCAGCCGTACGGAACTACGTTAAAAACGTAATATATTATTTAAACTGCATTTCTACGTCTAAAATATAACCCTTCCTGGGCAGTCGGGTAAATAGGGACCATCACTTTGTATTGTTATGGCAAAAATATAACCAAGGCAATTTTAAAACTTCCTGGTAACATCAAAGCTCGTGAATGTGATTCAGCCTATAGCCCGTTAGAACTTTACAGCTGTTACGTCCAGATGTTATCTTGGAACACATCAGATATACAATTGTCTCGGAACGACAGGTGCTCCGCCCGCGTTCTTGTAAACTACACGTCGCCATTCAAAACAGACTTCGACGTTATTCGTAGTACGATTCATATTTCTCTTTAGTTAGGTATTTAAGAATAAATTAATTGAAAAAACTTAGTATTGTAAATTGCGCGTAGGTACGCTAATAACATCTAAATGACGGCAGTATATTGTAAATCTGATAATAATTATGTTCCAAATCTTTGAGAGGTTTGTTTTTAATATGGATGTTAATTTATTTATTAGCTAATACAATAAGTATTAACAACGACCCATTCGTAGTACTTAATTGCTGTGTTGGTCCATTGCTGTAAGAGTTCTAAATACTTTACACTGATCCAATGCAGTGAAAGTTCCAAAGCAATTTTCTGTACACTAATAACTGTATTGAATGATTTGAACTTTTATACGTTGTATCCGAGGAAGAACGCTTAGTTAAAAATATTTTTATATGTCCAGCGAAAAGATTTGATGTCTACAAGCGATCCAAATCGGGACCGGCTGTGCTACGTGTCCTGGTTATATATAGTCGCCGCCAACGATCATCCATCTACGGGGTGATCGGCACTGGCGTTGCTTAGCCTCGCGAATCGGTTATTATACGCCAGCACTATACTGCGAGCGGCTTTGGAATAATGAGAAGCGTAGACGCGTTGTTTTGTATAAAATTACGGAAATTTTGCATAAAATCCTGCTTGTATTACTACGAAGGGGAATTGTGTTGGTTGCAAGCACGACTGCCTATTGAGAGGTCTTGGGTTCAAATTCCATGTCTTGCAGTATTAGATTTTTTAAACTTAGATTTCCTGGTAGTGGCTCGGAGTTTGAATATGTGTATGGCAATAGGCTCACCCCTATACCATGATGGGGCGTAAACGTAACTGGTA
>DWTO01000446.1:0-21333 GCA_018244755.1 Jemadia pseudognetus | reverse complement strand
ACGCAAGTTATGACCTAACGTGAAATTTCAAATTATCTTTAAGGGAAGCAACGTTGAATCTATTAAGACATTAAAAATTGAAGTTTATTGACAAGTTGAAAATATTTTAATGAAAAACATTATATACGACGTACATACGTAAATATATTACGGAAAGCTCTTTGAGAATTCCATTTTGTATAATGACGGTTTTAAGTACACATTGAGCCATGCGTCATATGATATCAAAAGCAGCATTCACGCATGCGCTAAATTCCTTAACTTCGTATTCCTTCTCGCCATGTATGCTTTTCTTTGTTCAACTGTAGAGAAAGCATTCCACCTTTCACTCAGTAGTCAGTCATCATACGTGTTCTCCTAGTATTTCAAAGACGTTTCCAACGTGCTCATAACAATTGGCCGTCATGTGGCGCTTTGCAAGTTGCTTGCTTTTCCACACAACTTCTCCAACGCAAGTAATGGTAACGTCCAAAAGATGTCGCTGTTTAGAAACTCAGCATTAAGAAGTCCACACTTTAGGTGAGTTAAATTTTAACTATTTTATCATGTACGTATAATTTTGTGTCCTGTTTTACCTGAATAAAATATTATCTCCCAAATTAATATAATTTTTTACAATCCTTCTTATATCCATGTGCAAAATCATTTTACACCTGTTCGTCACTCTTAGCAAACTACGTGTAATCTCATAAAAGTTCAAAATCAACCTTCACGCATGCGCTAACTCCTCCTTTATTTCAAAGCCCGTCCCACGGTGTATACTTTTCTCTTTTACTCCCATTATTTTATAAAGAAATCACTGTTCCCCTAACCGATTCAGTTATCGTGCATGTTCTCCTAGTAACTCAAACTCGATGCCAACCTGCTCAGATTCCACTTGCTGACTGAGGTACGAGTACACTTAGTGGTGTTGAAGTGAAACTGCTTCGTGAACGGCATAAACATTTTTAAAGCGGTACATGAATTTAAAATTACGCGAGGAAGTTGTATGAGTCGTACAGAACGCATGACGCGGACGCTGAAGGAATTGCAATGAAAGGCACGAAGTTATAGAATCACGCATATAATCACGGAAGAGATAGGCAGAAGAATGTGTGTAGTACACTACCACGTTTCACCAGTTACGTTTACATTCCACTATGGATTACCTATTCCATTACCTAATGAGTATATTGCCATACATCGGGCACATTCAGACTCCAAGGCAGTGCCTAGTAGAAAATCTAAGTTAGAAAAATCAATTAGTGCCCGTTCCGGATTTGAACAGAGGACCTCTCGTTCGGCAGTTGCGCTTGCAACAAACACGATTAACGATACAGTCAACTTCCGAGGAACAAAGTCATCTTTGTATCATTTTTTTCTTCTAGGTATATGTTGTTGTATATATTTTAAGCTGTATGATTATATATGATTATGCTGTATGGTTAGATTCACGATATTACTTTTCAATGGTAAGTACTATTAGGTACTGGTTAGATTTCGTGGTTTCCTATGAATACCGTTCAATCTATTACAAAATATTCAAATAGTATTCCGATTGAAGCGTGTGTACTTTACACTGCGTTTTTAAACAGGGACATCTTTTGGACTGTTTCTGTAACTCGCAATGGGGTAACATTAAGAGTTACATACTAGGGAGATGGCAGCACTCCAGATTGTTATGAGCAGGTTGGTTTTGTGTTTGAATTACTAGGAGAGTATGTCTGGTATAAAGCTTGATGTGTCGTCAAAGGCAATAAGAAGAAAAGAGAAAAGCTCACTCCGAGCCGTTTCCAAGGTATTGAAAGTTAGCGCGTGCGTAAAGGCGGATCTTGAACTTTGAGTGAATAAACGAGTATTTATGTATACAACGAGGCTCTCAAATAACGGTAAAACAAAAAAAAATTAAAAACTTTACTGCAATAAATCTGTATAGAGAAAAACGCTGCGAACTAAAATTGAATTTTAAAATAAAATGCTTGAGTAAAATAATAGCAGTATTGGTGATAAACAGTAAATTAATCATTAATATTATAAAGCTGTAACTGGTTTTTAAAATCGCAGTTGATATTATAAATGGCTTCAACCTATTTGTATGTGCTATTCAAATTATATTACTTTCCGCCAATCAAATGCTATCTGTTAGAAGTACCTACATCATTTTTTGCCTTTATAATGTTTTTAAATATAGTTTATGTATGAATTCCAGCACGAATATTTTATAACAGTAAATTATACAACTGATATGAGTACGTGTTGACTCCACCCACCCTACACGTCGGCTTCACGGTGCTACGTAATAACGCTATGAATTGAGCATGTGGCGCGGCGTTTTAGATACTAGGAGAACATGTACGACAACTGGTGAGTTGAATAAATGCGTGCTACAACCCAAACTTATCAAGGTAAAAGAGGAAAGCAATGATAGGCCTTAGTGGTTTAGAATTCATTCCCGGCCCCAGGTTCAAATTCGATTACTACTTTATAAAAATGCGCCTTAATAATTTAATAGCCCTTGCTGCAGTGGTGAATAAAAACATCGTTATTCAATGTTCTTTAAGACCTTTGAAGTTTGACAACTTGTACTTGGCTAGTATGACACACTATGACCTTGAACCGTCTCATACTGAGCGAAGATTATGTTCAGCAATAACAGTTTACACAGTTTCTGAGCCAAATAAGTTACAGGAAAGGTGACCCACTGTTGCCAGAATGACTGTTGTCCTTAAAAGGTTCACATACATTACATCCTCCTAAAATAATTTTCATAATTAAACAGTGTATTTGAACATTATTATCATGCTTATCCCACTGCTGGACATAGGCTTCCTATGAGGTGTTATGCCCATAATTCCCACGCTGGGCAGACGGATTGGGGATCGCTGGGCACAGCTTCTCCTACCATCTACGCTGCTGCCTATAGGCGGTCAGAGCTAGAACTGTACCTAGGTAGCATGCGACAAGCGCGATCTGCTAGCGCCGGGTATAGGCACCTCTTACGACACCCAATCTTTGAGGAAGATCAACTTCTTTCAAATATACAGCAATTGACATTTACTTGTTTGATCGACCGTACACCCGTGTCTACGAGATTGTAGACCTCTGTCTACGAGATGACGTCACACGACGACCGCAGATTGTTACGAGCAGGTTTATTAGGTGTTTGGAGTACTAGGCGAACATGAATGGTAACTAACTACTGGGTGAAAGAGAAAGTGCTTTCTCTACGGGCTAATGAGATTATATGAGAAAAGCATACGCAGCGGCAAGGAATGCGAAGACAAGGAATTTAATACATTCGTAAATGTTGACTTTAAGCTCCGGTAGCATTCCGGTAGACCAGAACTTTAGGTAGTAAACGTAACATCATGCCCGTTTTCCCCAAAGATGGCAGAGATGCACAGGAATGTAGAACACTCCCACGTTTCACCAGTTACGTTTACGTCCCACTATGGAATAGATGGTTAGCCTATTCCGATATACCTCATTGGGCCTACTTCCAGACTCGGACCCAATACTACTAAAAATCTAAATTAGAAAAATCTAATGGTGCCCACCTCGGGTTTTAAAGGCAAAATATACTGATAAATTTATGTCGAAATACTCATAAGTTTAAAAAAGAAAAAGGGGCTCATTTAAAGTTCCTTTGTCCGACTACATCTTAGTCAACTTAAACTGAAACTTTTGAGGTTATACTATGACGTCACACAGAGAGGAAATGTTATGCACCTACACTGGAATTACTAGGATAACATAACTGTAAAGATACAACGGGCTAGAGAAAGAAAATTTTCATAGATGATAGTATTAATGAGTTGGATTGAGAGAGTAAATTAACGCATGCGTATAAGCTTAAGTGAAAGTCGACGTGACGTCATTGACATTAAAACTGAAAGTGTATTTGATAGGGCGCTGGTAATCCGCTCGTCCAGTGGATAGTAATCACTGCTAAGTTGAAATTTGTGGATTCGATTCACACTGAAGGCAAACATCCGTGTCATTAGCACGGATATATTTTATGTATGTGTTATGAACTTCCAGTAAGCGGATACGAAGTGTATTAAATCATTAGCGACGACTGTAAGAAGGAAACCCTTTAATTCTTAGATGTATAAATTATTATGATGTTATTTAACTTAAATTACTATGTTTGCGTTTCCTTAACAGCGTTAACAGCGAGTATCCTATGTTTTCTTAACAGTGACATCTTTTGGAATTTAACGTAATTTTCAGTAATTGGAAAAATAGGGTATATGGATCCTGTTACTGTCACGATATAAAAGAGAGATGGCGCTAGTCGATGGCTTACAAGCAATGGATAAACTACATATTATAAGCAGTTTGGTATCGTATTTGAATTACTAGGAGAACATCAATTTAATAGTTCAACAACTAGATTAATGGAGGTATTGTTAAGGAGAATACTGCTAATAGAAGAAGAGGTAATGTATTAGCGAAGAGCATCTACCGTGGGAGGAATGCTGAAAATAAGGAAAAGTTAACGCATGCGTTAAGACTTTGCTAAATAACATAACAATACCACATGGCTTGTTTTTATTATGTAGTATTTTTGAGAAAAATATATTTATTTATCAGGCGGGTGTGACATATGGGCATTTACTATGTTTGTTATATAAATATATTATTTGTTTAAAAAAAATGTAACAACACGCCTGTTATTCCTGAAGAAGTAGGCAGAGGAGTGTAGTTTACATCCTATACATCATTACATTTACATCCCACTATGGAATAAGTGGTGAGCCTATCGCCACGCACCGGGCACACATCCAGTCGCCAAGCAACTACCAGATAATCTAAATGAGAAATATCTATTTATTTATTTGTTGATACTATTTATTTAAATTTACTTTTTAACTTCATCACTTGCTATTGGATTTGTGCCCGGTGCATGGCAATAGGCTCACCACTTATTCCATAGTGGGATGTAAATGTAATTGGTGAAGCGTGAGAGTACACTACACTCCTCTGCCTACTTCCTCAGGAATAACAGGTGTGATGTTACCATTTACGTAGCTTTTAATTTATTTTTCACAATAAGGTTTATTACAAAAATTCATCTGAGGGGAACGTTAGAAGTCTTCGAAACCGGCGTGCACGTATGAAGAGATTGGTGAATATGAAAGAGGCACGACAGATGTGCAAGAATAGAGATATTTGGCACCTCTACGCTCTCTGCCTACCCCTTTAGGGACCCGGCGTGAGGCTATGTATGTATGTATTTAGTTGAATAAAGTCAACATAATTTGTAACAAACCCCTTGACAAGGAATTAAGTTAGTATTGATTTAGTATTGATTTAAAATGTGAATTAACTCTATGTAAGTAAAACTGCCTTACAATACACAAACTAAATTTGCAATTTGTCATCATCACTCTTAGATACGACCCACGGTCATGACGTGATGTTTACTCCAGGATAACGTTAAAAACAACGCGGCGGCCACCAGGATATCATAAATGCAAGTTTGTTTATGGGTTGATAAGGTCTTGTACTAATGTATGTATATTATATTATAGTTACAAAATGTCGACCTAAGTATAATAAAAAATGTTTTCTAATTTTGTGGTAAAATGTGACATTTTATTCAACTGAAGTAAAATATAGCCCCAGTAATAGCTGTTGTTTAAGTTTTGATATTTGTTCCATACTGATAAAAACACGTGTAAAGTCTAAGTTCGGATTCGACATTCACGCATGCGCCAACTTCCTTATCTTTCCTCATCCCTCTCGCTCTGCTTTTCTCTTTTACTCACACTGCAGATCGGGCAACTTTCCTCTGACCGAGCTACTGTGCTTACCTACTCCCCTAGTATTTCAAACACATTACCAACTTGCTCAGACTCATCGAATGAAGCTCAGGTGGCGTTAGGCACGTACTGGAGGTACGACGTAATTTAGTATAGTCAGTATCTATGCAGTTTTCAATAAAGAGTTTACTTTACCTTTGCATTTATTTATGTATAGTCCAAATTATCATGTTAAAATATATTTAAAGCCCACAATAAATAACAAAGGATGAAGATGAAAATTATTGGCCTAAAGAAGACAGAAGTAATAAATAAAAAAACTAAGACCGAGAAAGTGGCGCCCGTTAGAGAAGGCCTATGTCCAACAGTGGACCTCGAAAGGTTGATCATGATTATGGTACGAAAGTCACTGCTTAGAAAAAATCTTGTAAATATATGCGAAATATCTAATAATGTGGAAACAATGGTGGACTTAGTGCATCTGTGGATCAGGAAAAATAGTCAAAATTGATATGATTGAGATTTCCATATCAAAGAGAAATAAATGGCCTTTCTTTCAGTTCCCAAATGGACCAGATTAATACTGAACGTACATACACAATACGTATTAAAGCAACCAATAAAGGTATACACTCAAAGGGCCGAAGAAAAACTTGAGTTTCTTGACAGTAATCGGTCAGATTATAGGGCGATGTCACATGGTCGGAAATGTTATGAAACTACATTGGAGAGAACCGGATAGCATAAACGCGACGAGTTTCTTGGCTAGAAAAGAAAAACCTTCCTGGCAGAAATAAGATAGAAAAAGAGGGAACAAAATCGCATGCGTAGAATCTTAAGTAGGCGGGGAAAGGTGACGTCAGGTAAATAAAAACTTGAAATGAATATGAAAATGACGTCATTAGAAACTTTATCCTTAAGGTATACCTTATGAAGCTCATGAAATATTGTTCAAAAGTTCTCGAGTTTTTCCGATATTTGATGATGACCAGAATATCATAAATGGGAGTATATTATTGAAGTAGGAATATTGTGGAGGGTTACGTCGGAAGCTTGTAGCTCGTAGCTCCGTAGCAAAATTTGCTACGACTGGTCCGATACGAATAGTATTTTGTCGATAAACACAGTTATTTTATTTTTAACATATGATTTGAATGTTTGAATTGTCACAATAGAGTAAAGGATTAGGATTCCACATAAACTAACTCAAACTCAATATTAATTGCATACCCCAAAACGTGCGGATTTTGATCTTGAGTCAGTTTACTTTAAACATGTCAAGGTCAACCCATTTTCTCTATGTAACATGCCTCCATCATAAGTATGTTTCGCTTTTAAGACTTTATAAGTATACACACATGCATTATGAGTGGTAATGATATATAAATAGTTTAATATCAAAAATAACCAATAAAAAATTCCTGGCTGTCCTGACGTAACAACAAATACATAGATAACAGTAAAAATACACAGTAATTAGAACAAACATACAGTAATTACAGTGATAACAATAAAAATACGTAAAGAATGACGATAGTCCTTTTTTGATTGCAACGATTACTTTCGCCTTTAACATCACGCCTGGTATCTCCGAAGAGGTAGACAGAGGAGTGTAGTACACTCCCACGTTTCACCAGTTACGTTTACGTCCCACTATGGAATAGGTGGACAGCCTATAGCCATGCACCGGGCACAAATACAAACTCCGAACCACTACTAGAAAATCTAAATTAGAAAAATTCCATAGTGCCCGACCCGGGAATTAAACCCAGAGCCTTCTGATCGGCAATCGTACTTACAACCAACACAACCAACGAGGCAGTTTATTTTTATTAATACAAAAAATTTAATAACAATCTTTAATACACTTGTACATCATATAAGACATTGAAATCTTTTATTTGACCCTAGATGTAAACAATGGCGCCACTTGTCGCAAGAAAATAGAAATGAACTGAATTTAATAAGCCAATACTTATTTCCTTTTTTATTTTAGCGCATAGTCAGCCTAGTCAATTGTAACTAGTCTACATCTATACATAGTCTACAACATCATTCATATCTTAAATGAATAATTATTTTCATAGTTCATAAATGTAATTGAAAGATGATAGTGTCTGAAAATTATAAAATGACTATTTTCTAATTGATTTTTATCAAATAGAATTTTAATTTTACATGAAAATCCTACTTTTGTGTATATCATATTTCCTTTTTTTTAAATTAGAATTACGAGACCTGCCATTAGTTATGGACATCAATCAGCGTGTAGTAGAATTATTTAATTATTCATAATGTTACTTTAGTAATCAACGTTATCAAGCCAAAATTAAAAAAAGATTAACTTTTTCAATGTTTCCAAGGTTTGCAAGTTATGAAGAATAAGCGCGCCCTCACAAGATCACAGGAAAACTTCAACGACAAAGGAAAGGTACCAGGGTAAAATAAACGCGAAACAGTGAGCATAATGGAAGGAGATCATCACTTAAGGTAAACTAGGGATCTGTCAAATATTAATAGATCTACGAAATATGTCCTTATAAATGGGTGATGTGGTCTCTAATTAAATATAATATTTTAAATATTTTACCAGCCGGGTCATATCTAATTAAATAATAAACTTTATATTGTCAATCGAAGTAAATCTTAACCGTCTCAACAATAGACGACACGTGAACGCTTAGCTTTTACGCATGCGCTAATATCTCTTTCCATCCATAGGCTCTCTCAATATCTATCTCTTTCCTTTTTACGCACACGGCCTGTCCAGAGAAAGCAGTCAACACTTAATGTAACCAGTTTTCACTTATACAATCCTAATACTTACAGTACGATGTTGTCATTCATTGGAGTTTACTCAATCTAGGGGGCAGCCCATCTCGATTTATTACGGCAATATAAAATTAATGGATTGTATTTAATAAATGCCTAAAACAAATTTTAATACTGTTTACGTGTGCACGTAGTAGAGTGGAGATTTTACGTGGGAAATAATCTAGGTAGACACTTAAGAATACAAAGTATAAATTAAATTTAAACTAATAGAGATTAACATATTGTAATGTTACATTAGAAATACAGAAGATAATACTGATAGTTTCAGATTATTTTTTATGTACATATATATGCAAAGCAAAATAAATACCAAAACATAAAGAAAAAGAGATCACAGAAAAAATAAAAACAAACTAAAGACGACATATAACACGCTTATTTAAAGTTTTTTAGCAATCGAAATATATATTTTAAAGTACATTTAAACACGTGAAACGCAATTATTAATTTTTAATAAGTTTTTAGTTTGAATAACTTCAGATGTTTGCTTTTAAAGCCAAATTTTATTTAACTAAATGAGGCATTCGATTGAAAGCGAAAGTACCGAATGGGTGGTTGAAAGGGAAAGTTCCAAAACACACCACAGGAAGGCTTCAGCGCCAAGGAAAAAGATACTAGGATAAAATAAGCGCGGAGCGATATACCTAATACTATGAATTGCACCGGAGCTTTAAGCGAAGAACTCGTCTTTTTAAACATGATTATAATCAAAATATTGTACTCCAAGTATATTATGAATATTTTAATCAATGTTCCAACAGCGGAACGATAAAAGGGTCAACAAAAAATGAATTAATAACCAATTATGGTATAATTTTACGAGTTTCTAAGAATAAAAGAATAAATTGTTGCTTTTGTATACCAGTGTTATTAAATTAAATACTGACAAAATTAAATTATATTATTGATGTTTATATTTAAATTTCATATACAAATGAAATAGATTTTTATTGATTTCCTATATTATAGACCAGTGTATTGTCAGGCTTTCTGCTCTACTACTCATTTTTCTGCTGCTCTTTTTTCAATAAATCCAAATCTACTAGACTTTTCGGTTATACCATTTTGTTAAGTTTTTAACCTCATCGTCAGGAGGTTTTAAGGAAAGTAGCGCCATCCTTTTTCCTTTTTTAGAAACTAAGAACACTAAAGGTACAGAGCACTGCAGGGATGTAAATCTGAAACAGGAAGTACTTTTATCATCAGGTTTTTAATTACATGACCCTCAAAAGATGTCGCTTTTTTATATAGTTACATTGGCATAAAATACAGAATGCATGTTGGTATAAATAATGTCTTTTAAAATATTATTTTACCTAGCTATAATTAATTATATTTAGATATTTTTCTTTAACAAAAGAAGCTTGTGTTTTTGTTTTGTATCCTTTTTTAAAATATCGGTGAGCATTTTTCTTAACGTAGCAAGAAAATAGTTAATAAAATATTGACTTTGTTACTTGTTAGTCGTAGAAATATTTAATAAATAAATCCAAATATTTCCAACACGCCACATACTTACCAGTTTTTGAAATATCCATGAAAAGAAATCTTGTACAAAAAGTACATAAAACAAAATACGTGGCGCTACAATCGCCGTAGACTCTCGTAGCGACGTCTTGTAGCAGGCTTCTTTGTTAGGGGAAATTTTCACCAGGCCCACATAAGTTGCAAGAACTTCTTACATACAGCTTTGGAAAATCCGTTATGAGTGGAAGAATGTGGGGTGGATAAGCTCACAGAACCTACGGGGCGGCTAATAGTAGTAGATTTCTGAAAATCCCGATTAGAGCGGAAAATATCTACTAGGTACTAGGAATACATGCCTTATCAGGGGATTACTTGAGGAGAGAGAATAGAAAAAGATGGCATGTGCTTAGGGGGAGGAGTTTCTAGCGTTGTTACGCATGCGTATCAGGCACGTTTGACGTGCAAAACTTTTCTAATCTCGACTATTATCTTAGTTGGAATTGATGTCGAACGTTAAAATATATTTCTATAATATATTTATTAGTCAATCGAATACATTATGATTTAAACATTTTATCCACAAAATTGCTGTTGTACCAAATAGTGTGAGAAAATATTAAATATGCTTAATATATTTTCAGCGACATCTAGTGGGTATTGTTAGTACTACTACATTTATATTATTCTAATAAACAACGTACATAGATTAAAGATATTAAAGATTTACTAATGAACTATAGCAAAAATACTATTGATGCTACGTAAATTTATGTATGTACACTTCATTGACAAAAGTACCATCTAACAACGATAGATGGCAGGAATCGGTGGATTCTTTTCATACTCTAACACAATTATTGCGAAACTGTGTTTGGTAGAATGTCATTACAGTCCGCATTTTTCATCATTCGAATTTCATCAAGCAAATTCCAAGAGTTTGTTAGGATTTGCTAGCTTCATAATAATTGGTAATAACTATGTATGGCTTTTGACACATGTAATAAATATTTAAGTTTTAAGAGTTTATTAAAATAATAATCGCACACAGATTATTAAGGTATTTCAAGAAAACGCTCAAAATTTTTTATAAACTTCTGTGAGCTACGTACGAAGGTATATGTTCGTTTGGATATTATAGGTAGTAAAAATTATCTATATTTCTATTATGTATTATATTATTACTATTATTTAAGTAAAATAAACGTAACATCACGTATGTAATTCCCGAAGAGGTAGGTAGAGAAATGTAGAACACTGCTATATTTCACCAGTTACGTTTACGTTCCACTATGGAATAGGTGGTGAGCCTATTGCCATACACCGGACCCATATCCAGACTCCGAGCCACTACTAGAAAATCTAAATTAGAAAATTTTTCTACTGCCTGACCCGGGAATTTAACCCAGGACCTCCCGATCGGCAGTCGCACTTGCAACCAACACGACCAACGAGGCAGTCATTATTTATTACGTGTTTAAAAAATATCATTTTCGAAAAAGTATTTAACGTGCGATCCATCATCCTAGAGAATTTCCAGAGAAATTTAACTTATTATTGTATTCCAGAAAAGGAGAAAAAGCCTATCCAAACAGAAATTCAATTAATATCAAACCAATGCTCGGACGTTCTATCCTTGCCCTTTCATACTTTGTAAATCCTCAAAGGCGGCGGAGACTAAAATTCAATCAAACCTATTAATATCGAAACGAAACGAAATGATTATTATGTTCGCCCTGGGGAATCACATGCAGGGCTCAAAAAGTAATCAATTTTGTTTGGAATATGCTATTATTTATTTATAAAAATGTATGTATCTGACTGCCTCTTTGGACGCGTTGTTTGCAAATGCGACTGCCGATCAAGATGTCCTGGGTTCAAATCCCGGGGTCGGGGCCTATTACTTCTAACTTCAATTTCCTAGTAGTGGCTCGGAGTCAGGATATGTGCCCGTTGTATAGCAATAGGCTCACCACCTATTCCATAGTGAGACGTAAACGTAATTGGTGAAACCTGAAAACATACTTCTTTCCTCTGCCTACTTCTTTGGGGATAACAGGCGTGATGTTACATACAAATCTATGTTTACCTGCATTAATTATAAAATATTTTTGAATGTACATATTTGTAATGTACATGTATTTACTTTGCCACTACAGATTACCTTGAAGAGGACTGTACGAATATAAGTATATAATTACATATTAACAGATAATACAACTTTAGGAATAAGATTGATATAAAATACAAGTCTGTATTGTTTTATATACAGTCGCCCAGTCCAGTTTATTTGTACGAAAAATTAAGGAAACACTTTTTATTTAAAATACTAAATATTTTAAAAAGTTATTACTCAGTAATTAGCCTCCATAAATTTTTAAGAATATTATGTACGTAATAATAGGTATACAAATATATAAATATATTTCGATATAGAGCAGAATTTTAGATAAAATTGATGTAAGTGTGATTGCGTAAAATACAGTATCCTCCGTATAGCCCATTCGAATATTTTATGTTGTCATGTAAATAGTACCTGAAACAAAACAAAACATATTAGTCACAATCCTCATATTTTTATTTACTCGTAATAGTAGTAATTTGCTTCCAACGATTGTGGCCCGTGGAAATATATCTTTATAACATAGCTTGGAAAATCGTATAAAAACTGGCTTAGGTGAACATGTAATCATATATGATCAATATAATTAATAATGTTTCTCGACGGAATATTCTAGATTTACTGTGTACGTTTCAAAGTTTTAAATGGAAAATTGTTATACATTTAAACATTCGTAAGTACTTACAGTATGTTAAATTGTGTACCGGCTTCACTCACATATATTTCCATAAGATAAACCAGTAAATAAGTAAATCCAGTTAATTAGTACACATTATTTACTCCGTGGCTCATAAAATTTATGGTTTATCACACACATAATTTGAGGTACTTCACACACAATATTGTTGCCGCTAATAAGCCCTTGTGAATATTGATTCATTTTTTCCTCTTAAATATTATTATATCATAGCTTTAATATCCCTTCTTGTACCTACGTCATTATATCCCGTTCAGTGATTAGGTCATGCATGCATGGCAAAGGGTGATAGGGTCGCACATAAAGGTCGCAGGTTTCAACATCAAAATGAGACCTTAGTGACGTAGCAAAATATATCCACAAATTCATTATTTGTCATTTGAAGTTATGCGAGAAATATTTTTATTAAAATATTCCTTTGTAAATGTTCGTTAGTATATTATACAGATGTTAATTAAGATTAACATATATAGGGAAAATAATATTGTTCTTTTAAGTCCATTTTAGAAGTGAAGAGAATAACATAAGATAACAACACTTAAAAATAGCCGCTGCCCATCATAAATATCTCAGAAAACAGACTAATGAACACACCATGAAAATATTTTGTATAGCGTTGTGTTTGGCAGAAAACTTGAAATGAATTGTAACTGAATGTATTATAATAATGAACACGAGTACTAAGGAATACAAATATCGTTTATGTCGCACTGAAATTTTAAGGTACGTAATATTTTTAATATTTTGTAATATCTTGACTACAACAATTTAATAGTAAATTTAACAATCTAGAACTTTCTGTTAGCGTATTAATGAAGGTGTACACATTCATCGTAAAATTGTGATCAATAAAACAATTTGAACATTTTAATTATAAATACAAATAATATAAATATACAATTACAAATAATAAAATATCACTATTTCATAGTTAATAAAGGTAATAACTCGTATAAACAAAAAACTTGGTCAAATATCCCAACTAAATTAGGATTAAAAGTGAATACTTAAAATATGTCAATAGTCATATTTTTATTTCATTTTCTAGAGGAAATTACTTCGATAGCTGATAGAGACAAATTGTTGATACTAAATGTGATAACAACATCCTTCAATATCCAAAGCGATCACTCTGACGTCAATTTAATGAAATTTCCTTATTTACCTTCTAAACTTAGATAAATACCGAGGAGGTATATTTAAATAATAGGAAATAATAAATTATTTATTTGTTATAGTCATACAATAAGGTCACCATAATCATCACTGTCATCAGCCTGTCTTAGTCCACTGCTGGACAAATACATTTCCTAATGAGCACCATCGCGCAAATCCCTATATAACTTAAGTCAGTCATAGTGTAAAATTGTAAGTCTTGAACTATCACAGTTGTCAGTCTAATAGGTATTAAATGTGAAAACTTTTAAGTTTCTTTCTTCCTCTCTACTTTTTGTTTGTGTATACCTACCTAGTTATAAGTTTTCCAAATAAATAAATAAAGTAATGAATCATAAATCACATTATTTGTAGGGTATAACGCATCTTTTTAATCGATGCACTTATATTTATTAATACTTATCACCAATATATTATAATAAATAAACACTTAAACCTTAATTCGAAATAATATCTTGTATACATTTCTATATTTAAATTTTATTTTGTGAGGCTGACTAAAATCGTATAATACATTGAACGAGCGAAGCTCGTTCTTACTATGAGCTTAAAGAGCCCGGCATCTCAGAGACGCTCGTTCAAAATACTGTTATCGGATGTTGAGAATTAATTAGATTGTCAAGTACTGTCGTGTAATTAGATTCTATAGCGCAATAAAGAGGTCAAATAAACAGATGTGAAAAAATTTACGTGCCCGTAAATGATTTTTTTATATGTATTTATATTACATGAGGAGAGCATAGAGTACACATTTTTATTAATTTATACATATATAATTGAGTTACACTATATACTGAGTCAATATTGAGAATAATTCTTTATCAGTCATTGTGGATGGTTTAATATTCTTGTCAGATATAACTACACTATAAATTATTGTCATATATACCGTTATCGATATATTTTTAAAATCCCATAAAATGTTAATTGGCTGTCGTCTCACAAGTGTTTAACGTATCAACCTTATGTGAATAACTTTATATATTTATGTATAATGTAAAGCGCTAACCTTAAAATATACACACCAGTTTTAACGTATTACCTTATCGCCATACAGGTTTCATATAGACATATTTGAGAATTCGTGGTTTTCATTCGCTACTAAACCTTTACATGCCATACTAAAAAAAATTAACATGATAAAATCATAAAGGAAAATTTTACAATTTTTCCGACTTCCTCCTTCTTTTAACACACTGTTTATTATACAAGATTGTTTGTAATCAATATTTACAAATATGATATTCGTATACAATTCAATAGTAAATAGCTCAGATCGGTGATCGGCGACTGCGATTAAGAACCTAATTTGTAGCCATGATATTAATAGATGTAATACGCTGAAATTGTCAAGATTACTTGTGGGGATTGGTATGTTTGTTATCTTAATATAGGTATATACATATATACAGGTACAAAGACTGAAATACTCTCTAGACAAGATTGTTTAGTTGGCTAAACAGAATGATGTAGTATAATGCCTAGACATTCGGAGCAATAGACTTTGAATAATGGATGGGGGTTGGAGCCACTTCTGTATGATTTATTTCTAGCTTAAAATATAAGACAATAATATATTTCATGTTTGAAAATTTAAATAATTCTCATATTATTATTAGTACAAAAAAGGCTTTTAGTTTAATATCAGGTAGAATTGTAAAAAGTAGTAAGCCTCGTTCGTTTAAATTCAGACGGTACCTATAACTATATTTCAAAAGAATTGCCTACATACCTATTTAGTTTTAAGTGCAAAGTGAATCAGTACTTCACATGACGTTGAAGCTCTTTTAATAATTAAATATCTTTTTAGACAAATTCAACTAGTGATACACTTCGTCTCAAAGGTATCTTTGAAGCTTTCAGTTTTTACATACAGGTATTTTTACTAACTAAAACGTACAAACTAAATAAAAACGAACATATCTGAAATAAATGTTTACTTCGTGAGGTGTTTCGCAGAGCCTCAATTCAATTTCATTTAGTCGTAATAATTACATTTTGAGTAATTTAAGTAAGTTGTAATTTACAATTGGGGTATGCATAGATAATCTAATACAGTATCCGTACTACGAGTATATTGAACTTTTCTAAATTCCTAAAATTCCTACCAATGGCTCGGAGTGTGGATTTGTCTCCAGTGTATGGCAATAGGCGCACCCCTCCATCCATGATGGGACTTATAACAAAACTTGTGAAACTTATCCGTGACGGGGCGGTGTAAGAATACATTTCCTAACCTCCTGCCGGGATACAGAGTGTCGTAAGAGGTGGCTAAACCTAGCGCTGGCTAGGTTTACCGTTACCGGTACCGGTTTACCGGTAGGTTTAGGATACCGCGCTCTGCCTAAGCACAGCGGAATGCCCTGGCCGCTGACGAGCAGCAACGTAAGTGATGTGAGAAGTGTGCTCTGCGATCCCCAACCTGAATATCCAAGGTGGGGATTACGGAAATTACCCCTAAGGGGCGGTCTATATCCAATAGTTGACTGTAATAGACTGATGGTGTGTAATAGACTGATGGAAACGTGGGAGTGTACTACACTCTCTGTCTACCCCTTTGGGAAGACATGGGAAAGATATTAAGTTTTAATAACTTTAAACAGATATAAATGTTTAACTTAACAATTCATTTCTAGCGATAGGTGACCTAGTAGTCATGTAGCTTATTTTTTAAATAAATGAACTGTGCAAAATTGAACTGTGTTGACATCAAGGAATGTATTAAAAATTTATTCTAAATACTGTATATACACAGATCGTAAGTTACATTATCGCTTATGGTGAACCAAATCAATACACGAAATTTGCTTTCGAATAAGCTCAGTTACATGAGACTGTAATGTATTATACATATTTATGGTTCTCACTCGCCAATCTCATTTCCATGTGAAGGGCGCGATGCCTTTGCAAACATACTTTTATTATCTACCTCTAACTAAAATGTGTTCTCGTATTTATATGAATGGCATATAGGATGAATCATTTTTACTCATATTATGATTAAAAATGCTTCGTCGGTTTTTAAGTGAGGCTACTACGATGGCCGTATCAAATGTTTGCTGCGCCAAATTTTAGTATTTTTTATATGCGCACTGTACTCGTATGTAGCTCACAAGATAATATTTCTTTGTTAAAAGAAAAATAAAATAAAAATCCGGTAGACTGAGATGAGAAGTAGCCACTGCATCCAACCCACATCTGTTAGAAATGTGAGGTGTATAGACCGAGAGAAGAAAAGCATATTTTTGAGAAATTATGGCAATCTGTTATCACTTGTTATAAAATATTTTACAGTCTGATAGATGTAAATCTCCGTCACAGCGATAAAACGATGCACATAAAGACAGCGGTCGCATAAAATATATCTTTTACGGCTCATTGCACGTCACTCCGCTGTATTAAAGAATGTTTCAATGCATTTGTGTTCGCCAGGGAATAGGTTTTTTATTAACCAAGACAGGCCACTGCAAAATGATCAATGATCTGATTAAATCACTATGCCCCGTTCCTTACAGGGTAGGTAGAGAGCACCGTGTACTGTATATCTCTGTATCTATAGATCTGATATGTTTCTTCTATACTCATCACTTAGCTCACGCACGCCCGCAGGTTACGGAGCCATCATATTATCGTATAAATAATTTTTTTTTCGGTATGTGATGATTTCGTATTTAATTGCATGCTGTTATGGGTTGGTAAAAATAGTATATTATTTGATTGCCTCGTTGGTCGTGTTGGTTGCAAGCGCGACTGCCGATCGAGAGATCCTGAGTTCAAATCCCGGAAAGGTTGATGTCGTGCATGTCAATAGGCTCAGTAACTATTCCATAGCGGGACTAGTGGGACGTAAATTTAACTGGTGAAACGTAGAAGTATACTACATTCCTCTGTCTACTTCTTTATGCATTACAGGCGTGATTTTACATTGATTCTTACATAAAAGTTTTATAATTTGTTAATTACGAACAAATAATAGAACAACTGATTCAATTTTTAGAGCTGCCAAACGCTAAAATAAATTTCTTTATGGCACCCTATATAAGTCCGCCCTAAGCATCAATAATATTTGTGGCACCGCCGATAAAATTACGCGGTGGATAACTCAATCAGAAACGTCTCACATGAGTTGTTAGCAAATATTCCGTTACAAATTGCGGAAATGAGACGTTTTATAAATCTGTTTCAATACCACTCACTCTAAGTAAACGGATGCCTATAAGATGGGTAATTTATGTTCAATTGATATTTGACTAAGAATTAGATGGAAACTATAGAAATATTTAAAATAAGTTTCTACGATGCATTTTAAATAAATAATATGATTTTGGAATTTAAATCACTATTTTACATTTTCATTTAAATTTACCCGATTTCGTCTAAACATGATGGTACATGTATGTATCTGACCATCCTTAATGCTGCTTTGCAATGTTCCGTAATAAATCGCTCTATAACTCAACAACTCAACTATACCATCAATATTAGATTTTCTCAGAACGACGCCTGTATCAATAAACTACGAGTATATTGGTTCAAATTAGGAAAATCTTGCCTTAAGTACAATATAGTTTGAGAATCACAATCTGTCCAAACCAACTGGTTAATCATGGAACAATGAACTTAAGCACGGTCGAATAACTTTGACGCACCAAGACGGTATTAGTTACCCTTTAACGATTATTATCTATTATTACACCGTACAGAGTAAGTCAAACTGAGGACACACATCTACCAAAGTTGATCGGTAAGTGAACATTTGATTCGGAAGGTTTTAACTTCATGACAATTTACAAAGTCGAGAAAATAATAAAATCGAATGGAATATAAATGGTAGTACAAAATGGTATATTTTTCATACTACGAATAGATCTATACGCGATAGAAAACCACAAAAATTTCGATGATGTTGTTGATAATTGAAATGGAACGATGATTAAAACAAAACTTCATTTCTATTGGGAACGAACAATCAAAATTGATTCTCTACTGAATACTAATATCGACTGGCTGTTAACTAACAAAATCAGCAATAAACAACGCTTATGGAATGTACTATATTATTGACCGAGTCGGTGAGTATTTTTCAAAGCACTTTTTATAGCGTTACTTGGTTGACTAGTTGAAAATGGTAATTTTAACATCATGAAGGTTAGTATAAAATTTTAGCTTAACCCAAACTATTTAGAAAGAATGCTATACAACATTATGATTTTATCAAAGCGTTATACGGTCACGGTCGCATTGTAAACACGTCGCAAGAGAACATAATATTTTCAGCATTGTACTACGTGTAAGCAAGCCTCTATAAGGGCTAGTTGAAATTACATGGTACCAATTATTGACAATTGATTAACATTCAGCTACCTTGGATATAGCTTTGATATGTAGGTATCAAATAATAACTTTTTGTAAGTCTAATATATCTTATTGTTTTTAATAATATAAAATTGTAAAGATGTACATAATTGGCACTCAGTGCTCTTCTACCCCGTAAGGGATATATACCTACATGTGTATAATCTATATATATCATAAAAAAATCAAATTTAAATATCAGTGTCCTTAATATAGCGATCTACAGACATCCAACATACATAAACATACATACAAAAGTCGTAACAGTCGAAATCTTACATTTATTTCAGCCCAGCTCTCATTCGTAACTCCAGATAAGAAACTTCGTTCCAATGAACCGTGACCATGTTTATGTGCTCTTTATTGAGATATTCTGACTTAAACTCGTAATTCATGACCAAATTTACTTCTAAAATAAACCAGTGCCTTTAAAAGACCAAACATTCGTAAATCGAAACTTGAAAAATAAGAATCTTTATGTTCCTCGCTAAGTGAAAACTTTGTGGAGAATTAAAACTACAGAACTCGGTGAAACCTTTCAAGAAATCAGTTTAGAATTTAACAGATTTAATTTCGCAATACTTTTCCATACCGAAAAATTTTCTAGAATATTCGACTGAGATATTTTCCATGTAGGACTGCATGTTGAACGTTAAGCATTCGGTCAAAGCAGCTGGCAAAAGTACCTCTTTATGCAGATATTTCCGTTTCTACGGTAAGCTTTACAATTCTACGATAAACTTTGAAGACAGAAACTTTAGAACAAATTTTGTCTGTTTCCATAAACCGTTTATCCACAACCTTAAAGGCTGCTTCTTTTAAGACGTCTATGTGGATCCATTTTAAACTTACGACTACTACCTCTGTAAATGTATAACTACGATAACGACTTATTTCTATGCTATTTACAATCGATTGAACAATATGCGAGTGTTCAAGAAGATACATTAATTTTATATTTCAATTGATTGCACCTAATACCATATTACCATAATTTCGTTCTGCGAGTTTAACTTCAGTTAAATCTTATCTTATCTACTAGTAACCTGCCTCGTTGGTCGTGTTGGCTGCAAGCGCCTCTACCGATCAGGCGGTCGTGGGTTCAAATCCAGGGTCGGGCACTATTGGCTTTTTAATTTAGATTTTCTGATAGTGGCTCGAACTCTGAATATGTGCTCGGTGTATGACAATAGGCCACCACCATTTACATAGTGGGACGTAAACCTAACTGATAAAATGCGGAAGATAATTACATTTCTCTGCCTACCACTTCGGGGAATACAGGCGTGATGTTAAGTGCGTAAATCTTATCAACCTTTTGTTACATGTTGAATTTCAGTAATTACATATATTTAAATTTGGACATGCATTTAGTTCCTTGTAATCAGCAGATTAAATCATACGTTTGATCACTTTCCCAGGGATCATATTTTTTTACAACAATTATCTCGCAATAACTATCCCGCAATAATTATTTATTAATCTTAAGCTAGTACAAATAAGTGAATTTACTTCTAAATGTTATTTCTGTTTCTTTTTAGTCAATAACAAATTAAGTCTCTCCATCGGCATATTTTCAAGTTTTTCCACTTTAGTGTAAGTGCGATTTTAAATACTCTTATATTCATTGCCAAAGATAACTTCTAAAGATCTTAAACCGTTGATCCGGAAACGAGGATATTGTCACAAAGAACTTCAATTAAGATTTCTTTCATCTCTTACTGCGATCTATCTTTAATTGCTGAGAAAAGTGTTGCTTTATCATTTTGATTCGCTGGAATGTTTTTATTTTTGTACATAAATGTATCTTCGTATTGTTCGTCCCAGATTAAAGTAGAATAATGTAAATACGATAGTTGCTTATATCTATACTTATAATAAATCTGTAGAGAGATCAATTGTGTACATGAAATATATTTTCAAAACAACTATCAGGG
>DWTO01000445.1:0-21334 GCA_018244755.1 Jemadia pseudognetus | reverse complement strand
AACAGTAAGCCGGCTCCAGACTACTCGCGTAGTTACTCTACGAAGTACTCGGGAAAGCTGACCGAAGTACGTCGCCAAACACTCGTTCAACTTCACGAGGATCACATTCGCGCAACTTCGTGTCTTTTGACTCGCGCGCAAAAACCGACAACAAATGGAAGTCGCCCGAGGCGAGCCAAGGTTGGACGAAGTAACACGCAGTGCCTCTCAACACTATCGTATTCGCCTAGCTTCGTTCAACTTCGCGAATAGTGTGGAGGTTAGGTTTACAGTCTTTGTCTATTTAATCAACTTGTATTAATTTTATTAAAGAGTATCTTTCAAATCATTTCTTTCTATTTATATTCATATTTTATTAAAGTGAAACTTCCCCAATATTTTACGTTCCTCTGTCGCATGTCGCTTATTCACACTACAGCCGGCCGCGGAGTAGGGGTAAAGTGACAGGCTTTTGGAATATTGGTAAGCTAACGTAATTTTTATAGTGAATTTATTAGAATTACTCAACGGATTTTTGTAGTTTTTACTAAAACTACTCTTTTGTTCAAAATTTTAATTTAAAATATACGTTATTTTCTATGCGGTTTGCTTCCCATGCATACATTATCTAACAATGAACAACTTATTGCTGTCGAGTGTTCCTAATAACATTGGAAATGTTGCTCCACAAAAAGTAACTGCGGTGTGAATGCACGGTACTGTTCAGTATTAATCCTTATGTAAAGAAATACGTTCATTAGCTTCGTCATTGAATATAGATCAAACTTGTCTTTTACACTATATGAATCTAATAAATGCTTTAGAAGATATTAAAGATTTAAAATAAAGATAAATAATATTACCTCCGCGAGCCAGCGCTCTATTCTATGACATGCCGAGCTGGCGTCGTGCCCCTCGGCCCTCTCCTACCTCGCCTTTTATTAAATTGATATAATCGGTGACACGTGGGAGTGTTCTGCATTCCTCTGCCTCCCTCTTCGGGGATTACAGGCATGAAGTTACGATATAATCGCCTTTTATTAGATTAATCCGACATAGTAGATTTACGCGGAAGAAACTATGACACCGATTTCCACGCTGGCGAAACCGCTGGCACAGCTAGTTTAATTATATTTAGGCCTTCAGTCATCTTATGATATAGTCTGCTGTACCTGTGTTTTGAATGATTACAGGAGTGTTATATAGAAAAAGATGGAAAAAACTAAACAAATTTCATCAAATAACTGCGTTGGATACATTGGATTTCGTATAAGAATATTAGCAAATACGTGAATGTCTGCTATTTCTGACCTAATTTTTAGTGCTGCTCATTTACAATATTCATTACATTTTGTCGATATTTCCAATTCATAAGTAGTTTGACATGTTGCATACTATACAAATTCTTCTTCCAGTTAATTTTTAATTTTTATTAGAGTGATGTTTTATGAGTGTTACTGTGTGTGCAATTTACGAACCCCTGTTACATTTCTTTTTCTTCTATGTGTGATAAAAAACGATATCTTCATAATTCCAGAATGCATTGCAATACTGCAAACTGCAGTCAACCGCATCCTGGTGTAGTTCGTAGTGTTCTATAGGGGTATCATACTCATTGTCAACATATGTAATATTTTTATGATGATCTGCTTATGTAGATGTTCGACAAAAAAGATTGAGAGACTTATCATAAAGATACATTATTATATCCGTTGTTTGGATCATAATCGATTTATCGATACATTGTTAGCATGCGTTACGATGAAAAGGTATGTATGTAGCATACCAATAAACAGTAGGTATATAACTCAGATTTACTAAATTAACTATCTTAACAATTAGATCAATATTTATGGGAACTTACACCATCAATTTTATAAATATAAAAAATGAGAAATCGAAGTTAACATTTACTTTTTTAAAATTACAATAATCAATATAATAGACAGTTTTAAGATCACTTTTGTAGCTATGAGCTAATGAGAAAACTCAAACTGAATTCTAATTGAATGATTATATTAATAAAGTAAATTAATACTGTGTGCCACATAAAGTGTAAAAATTAGATAACACGAGAAAATACAATGAAAATTAGAGACACTTGAAAAAAATATTAACCATAATTGAAATTAAGTAACGGTAAATTGACTGCCTCGTTGGTCGTGTTGGTTACAAGTGCGACTGTCGATCAAAAGATCCTGGGTTCAATTCCCAGGTCGGGCACTACAAAATTTTTCTAATTTAGATTTTATAATAATGGCTCGAAGTCTGAATATGTACGTGCCTGGCTTATGGCAATAGACATACCACCTATTCCATAGTGGGAGGTAAACGTAACTGGTGAAACGTGGTAGTGTACTACACTCCTCTAACTATTTCTTTGGTGATTACAGGTGTGATGCTACGTTTTAAATTGTATTTCAAAAATTATCGCCAAACGTCTGCTACGATGAGGTTCATAAATAATTCCTGGTGTACTGAATTATTGCTCACTTTTAATGTATACCAAAGATCCATATCTCCGGATCTTGACACCAAATATCGGGATCCTAATCCAGATATGTATCCGCGGATAAACTTTTTTAACGATCCGGACATCATTAGTTTTAACTCGACCAAATTTTTATCCGTAGACAAAATATGTATCAGATAATAAAACCTTACAAAAATCTCATCCTTTTCACTTTACTTTACTGTACTATATCGAAGTTAATAACGGAAACATTTAATTAGATGAAAGATTAACATTCTGGTTCCTGGTAAAAGAGCACGGCACATAGATAGATACATTTGCTTACTCGAAAGAAAAAATAAAACTGGCGGGTGTTGTCATTGTTATTGTATAATGTATTGTATTATGTCATGTCAGTCAATGCAAGGAGGACGATTCATAGCATAGAACAATCCAGTTGTTTTAATAATAGCAATATTTAAAATATGCCACAAACTGTTAATTCTAAATCATATATCAATTGATTTTGAAAACTAGTTAAGAGTATACAATACTAAAAATAATAATAATGAGGCCCTTAGAAAATCAATTAAGTAATCACGTCCAGCCTCAAGTGGCTGGAGATGTGATCGGTGATACCGCGTATAGCGAAAGGTTCGTGCTTAAAATTCTACTAAAGCTGGCTAACTTGGATTTATTAAAGGAGGAAGTCCCGGATACAGCCTTCGAAGACGATCTTTGTACTCTTTGGGACATGACAGCGGAACGGGACGTAGTCCTATTCCTGCAGAAACATGAAATATTACAGCTGATAAACTTCGCCTTACCCACCATCGAGAGTTCGCGAATTATCGAGATTATACTTGGTATTATAGGCAATATGTGTTGTCAAAAAGAAGCTGTTGATGCTCTGCTAGAAATGGATACATTTGTGTCATTTTTAATAGAGTACATTAAATCTGATGACATTCTTGTACTCATACAATTGCTACGCCTCGTTAATTCCTGTCTGTTCCTCGCGTTCGGCGACGACGTCGTTTTTTGGACAGATTTGTTTATTAAAGTTGGCTATTCAAATGCATTATACTTCATCCTTAAAAATTCATCAAACAAAGACCTTCTCATCACTGCAATGGAAAACTTTAATACCATTTGTTCATATTGCAATACAGATGATGCAAGATCCAACTTTTTTGGACACTTTGTTACTACAGATGCCCTTGAGTCACTAACTGTGGCGTTTTCAGAAGTTGCAATCAAATATGAAGATATGTGTGAAAAAAATGAATTAGAAAGGGTCTTTATAATAAGCTTACAAATTACTTTGAATTTGGTTGGATTTGAGAAGAAGTTAGATCTGAGTAAAGACAATCTGGAAGATGTGGCAGTCATGATCATGACTGTACTCAATTACTATGAAAGAAAAATCATTAATCAAAAGGAGGTAGATATGGACTTGGTTGATATTGTAGACTCCACAGTAACTATTGTAAAGGTTCTTGAACTAAGTACCACATCAGAGCCCGAACAATATTTTACTCCTAGCTATAACATGTGGAAAGCATTGAACACAATGGAAAACTATGATAAGAATGATTCATCAAAATTTGAAGAGGATGAAAAAGATGATTTACAAGAGTTTGCATCTAAACTAAGAACACCATTGTGCACACTTATCTGTCTCTATTTAGAAAAGTGTACAGATGAAAACCTTTCAAGTTCAGTAGAAGAAATAAGCAGCCATTTAGATGAGGTTCTTGTGTCTGTTATGGACAATGAATTAGTAACTGCTGTTACAGAAAGGATGTCTTATTATAAAAATAAAATAAAAGAATGTTGAACCACATTCTCTTTAGATTTTGAGATTTTTTAAATATGCAGAAACTATATCTGTTGTTCTATTAAATTTCAATTGTAGCAATTTAAGCAGTTTAAATTTTAAATTGTCATGTATTACTGTATGGGTGTATATTTAAATAGGATAGTGTTTAGCTAATTGCAGCAACATTGTATACCTATTGTTCCGAATAAAACACAACTTCATTTATTTGTATTTAAATTATTGGGTTTCCCAGTTATTATTTACATGAGCCTAACTATGCCTTAACAGACCTAGGTCCAGCTCAAGTTGAACCCCATTTGAATATGCTGAGCTATATATATGTGAGCTCAATTCATTGGAAAATATAGGACAGAAACTTGGCCAAGCATAACATTTGTGATAAATTCAGTTTTTTCAGTTTACTATGCAAATTTAGGCCAATTTTGATTGTTGTTCATGCAATTAACGTCTTTAATCATTTTTACTCATAAATAATGTTTGTTTATAATGAAGTTTAAGCACAAAATCACATTTACTGCACTGCAGTTTGAGCACTAATAATGAAAAACTGTTTGATCTTTGATAACATCTTGTACTTTTTAATATCAAAGTGATCCTGCACACCTCCGTAAACAAAACACTTGCCCATTGTTCATGAGATCACTTAGCATGTTCGTGGGCAAATTGAAGTTGAGTTGCTCTATGCTGTGGGCCATGGGCTTGTCTTGTTGCTCTTAGATCAACTTCCGCTATACGTCTTCTCACGGTACGCTCACTACATCTCGGATCTCGACAGCGGTAAGGAAGCGATTTCTTAAAATCTTCATCACGATAACGCGGCCGTCACGAGCTGACGCGCCACGACCTGGTCTGCGCGTGCAGCGGCCAGTCTCTTGGTACCGTTTTAACGCGGTACGTTAAGGATAGTAGCCACTTCACGGTGGGTCATCCCTTGTTCGACTAATGCCACTGCTGCTTGTGCTGTCTGACTTGGTGACGCAGCCATATTTATGGATCCTAAGGCACCTTTAGATCTTTATTTATCACAATAAAACCAAAGAACTTCGACAACTTAACACTTGCAAATTCCAGAACACAATTCAAAACATACACTTCATCGGATATATGACACTGTTCAGCTAAACTTCGGAACCCAAACCAAAATGCACTTCAACTTAGTTAATTACTCTCTTAGGATTAACGTAAACATTATTTCTACCCAATTATATAATAAGAACAAAGTTAGACACACTTAAAAATTTGTTATCGCATGTACCCCATACAGTAATACATACAGTTTAACCAAGATTCCGTGCCGCTGAGTGTATTTGGCAACTAGACTAAAACCTTTACAGATCTTTTACATTTTATTAAATATGAAGAAAAGGAATAAAATAAAATGACAATGTGTGTATAGGATTATATATTTTGTAGACATTATAAAGCAACATTTACATTACCATAAACGAGTTTCAAACCGCCGCGAGGGCGACTAAAACTATTCGAATGTAACAGTACATCGTAACAAAACAAAGCGCCCGCGAGCGCGCCACTAGCGCCGCCACACTACGCTCCTCACATAAAAAAACGTACACCACAAATACTGAAAGGGAGAATAGAGATTAATAACTGTATAATTTACATCAAATGTACTTAACTCTAACTAACCACGAGCCTAAAACCCCTCGAGTGGGGTGTGATCGCACAACTTAAAATATCATTTCGTAAATATTTATAATATTGTATCGTTAAAGAATAAAAACAGAATAAAGACTAGACTTTACACTGATCAACGACAAACAGCTAACAGCAACGTATCGCGAGTGGCGCCTCTCCGCGGCCGGCGGGAACCACTGAAAACTTAAAAGTACAAAACGCTGCGAGCGTTACAAAAATACCGCAACACCGGCGGCTCCGCGCCGGTCCAGTGTTACCCGCACATAGCTCAAATAACTGAGCGACGAAATAATAATAATATATTATACTTAAAACATAACATGTGACCGTCTGACCATCGGGCCGCCGACCGCAAAGACAACTCAACATACAATATAATACTTACTCAATAAATTACATAAATAATCTGAATTTAAAAACAAGTCTTAGGCTTTTGACAATCAATAACGTCGTATGTAGTACCTTGACAAACTTCAAGATTCATTACGTTTTCGTAGCTCTGCCCATCAGTGTCCGTAAGTGTCGAGACGTTAAGGGATACTTAATATACAAATAACAATATAAACCGTCGAATAACACAATAGAGCCAGTTCAGTTACATATGTAAGCAAAACAAAGTTCCTTTCATTATTACATTTCGGTCAACTGTATGACTAGAGAAGATAGCTGTTGGACAATTTCATTACAGCATTTATTCCATGTTACGTTACGAGTACTTTTGTGACATAAGTTCGTCGACGCCATCACCCTTTCTATATAAACAAAAAAGTGAAAATCTCTGATGGGCGGAGGTAATGAAATAATATATACTAAAACGCAGGCTAAACAGTTATTGCATTTATTAAGCCGCCGATTTCTAGTAAACTCGGCTACTACGTTAAGGGAGTTTATTAAACACTCATACATTTAAAAACGAACCAGCACCGAGTTTTGGCGCCAGAAATCAGCGTCTGTATCGCCGCACTCTACGCAACATAGGTAAGCCCCTTTGTACTGCAGGGATATGTGAATATAATTAACACCCATCTACACGACGACAGAACATTTATATATTTTTTATTTCGTTACATAAATATCAGAAAATTACATTTAGTAACTGCGAAGAATTACAAACACACCTAACTACTTACCTACTTACTTCCGAGAATTCGAGATTGTTTTAGGGAGCACTTTTATAGCAATGTTTACGTAAATAGCGTGGACATGCAGCGACATCTGTACAGCCGCAAGCAGTCGCGCTGTGACCGCTCCTGTACTTGTATAAAAATGCTTCCGAAAATAAGCTCTCAAAAGATCCAATACACTTACGTTTTGTCAAATTTATGATGAAAATACACAGAACTACACACAGATATTGTAAAACGTTATATGATAAGATTTATAAACACGAGAAAGCGAATTCGTTACACAATACCGTTCGCGCCATATTGATTTCAAAATGGTCCATTTTTGGCACATTTCCTTCCAAATTGTTTGTAAAATAATACTTTCGAGACGTTAGCGGTAGCTCTAGCCGAACGCCGCGAGGGGGTCACGCATAATTTTAAAAGACTCGTTCGCTTGTAAACTAATCTTTCGAACACAATTATTACGTAGAAAAGACAAACAGCGTATATGATTTATACATGGAAACAATTATGAAAATGCTTGAAAATATGACAAACATAATATAATAGCGACCCCAATTTATAGATACGAACATTTAAAGATATTCCTTTGTAAGCACGGGAGCTTATTTATTTGTGCAAGTGACTTATAATAAAAATATATATTATGTAAATATGTGTGTAATTTTAAGGCAGTATATAGATTTTTGCCATTAAAAAATATATGTACAAATAAATTATGAGCTCACGAACGGTACGAGCTAGCTAGTGACAAATATACATAGATGTTACTCTATATAATATCTTCGAATGTTCGTATAAAATACGTATTATCTTTTACATCTTTGGTAATTTCTTGTGAGCAAAGACACGCGCTGACGGTTTGCGAATACACACTATTTATACATAGCTTAAAGCCGATGGGGGCCGAACTAACATCGAATGCTATCGTTGCCGAAACATTACGAACCGTATGGCCATTTCGATAGTGGTTAACTTTCCATCTATTACATGTGACCGAGCGGGTAAACCACCGAAGGTTTTCACTGGAATGTTCTCGTCACAATCCGCCATCACTTAATTTAGGCCCTATAAAACAATTAATTAAATATTGTTGAATTTTGACAACGCACGCGCAGTGGGAGAGTTCCATGATACTTCGATCGCGAAGTGGCTCAAAAGATTTGATATGTTTCAATTGATAACGTGGGAAACACACGACCGAATCGTAACATTGCAACCCAATTCTTAAAGTTAGTCTCTACCGATTATATTTAACTTTTTAATTTTAAGTAATTACTTCAAATAAATTTGTTTTGTGCAAATATGCCAGCAAAGTTTCACGGCACGTGCCGTAATATCCACTTGTGGCGCCGTTATCAAAACCCAACGAGCGTTCTATGAACATTACAATATTGCTTTCACGTAAGCGTATTCCTTGGGTAGGCTCCTACGACAATCAATTTGTACTTACACGCGGACACATAAACACGATTATATGTATACATGTAACATTTAAACAACCTATATTCCCCGATTTTCGTTGTTTTCGAACGGACTCCCGTATAGTGTTAATCTATGGGGGCGCACACGTAACACAGTAGGACAATGTTTAAGGAATTATATTTACAAAACGGTTTCGACGTCGATTTTACTTCGCGCGATTTCTTATAAATCTCGCTGTAAAAAAAACCGAAATAAAAATCGTGCATTGACGACAATAGAATAAATTAAACAAAAACAATATTGCTGTGTATAAATAAATAGTGATCGTTCTGATTAGAACGGATTGATTTACCGCGAGATTTAGGGAAACGTTTGCAACATTCGTTCTTATATGGCACACCTTGCGCAGTGTTGCCATACAAATACGAGGACAGCCGCCCGACGGGCGCAGCAGGGCGCAGCAGGGCGCAGCAGGGCGCAGCAGTGGCAAGCAGCGTAGCGCCGAGCCGTCAAAACTTTACAACGAGTATATATTAGAAGGTACGCCATAAGCTACCTCGCAAACATTACACCTTTGCTTCACAACGAAGTTTAACTAAGCGTATAATTCATACAGCGCGATGTAAGTGAATCCATGAGACATTCGTGTATAATAAATAACAAATTGTCTTTCAAACGTAATATAAATAGGATACAACGATCATACAATATGGCGCATTGTATAAAATTAAGTGCATCTTCGGATGATCAGACGAGAAAAAAAAATTAAGAAATAACAACCACATAAAATTTAGCCTCAACAGGTAAAATAATACTGAATTTCGTATGAATTTTTTTCTGACATCAGCATGTGTAAAATCCAAGTTACCGATTATCGAATAAAATCGTTACAACAATACATGATTGTAGAATCAAACGGGGTTCGATTGAAGTGGAATCGGCGTGACCGAGGCGCTACACGGAGACGCGGCACGCAACAGAAATGACAGTGATTCACAAACAAGGCGCGGGGCTCCACTCGGGACACTACGAGATTATCGCTCCGTACGTCGGCCGAGGCGACGGCGCGGGCCGCGGGCGCGGGCCGAGGGCGCGGGCCGAGGGCGCGGGCCGCGGGCGCGGGCCGAGGGCGCGGGCCGCGGGCGCGGCTGCAGATATATTGAGCTGCTGGGCGTCATGGCGAGCTGATTGATTCCTCTGTTCAATTTTCACGACCAAAATGATCGTATGTCGATTTCTGCGTACTTCATTGCCCTTTACAAATACTAATTAGGCAAGAATCGATTTCAACGTAAACGCCCATGTTGTAAATTTCATGCAATTGTTCATGACCGTCAATCTCCATGGGTAGCAAACGTGATCCGATTCGTCGCCACTCGGCTCGCCGCATTCTGGTAAACTGCTCAATATATCGGTGATAATCGCGTGTCGCCTCGGTGACATGGCCGCACGTCGGTATCGGGTGCGGCGTTGCTGATACCGGCGAGCCCTAGGCCCCGGAGAAGCCGTACACCTCGAGCACGAGGATCTCGAAGTCGCCGGACGGACACAGCGGCGGATTGTTGAACGTCGAGCAGCGGTCCGTCTTGCCGAACCGAATGTTCTCGTCCATCCATATCGCTTGACCATCCCTGGAACAGTAGTTACGGAGTATTTAATGATGAGTGCAATGGAATTATGTGGCTTTATTGTCGTTGCGGGCGAATCCAACAAACGGGCAGACATATCACATAAATCTACCCAAGAACAATTATACATAGTCATCATCTTATCTTAGTCCACGGCTGGACATAGGCTTTCCCCAAAGAGAACAATCGCGACCTGGCATATACGAACACATCCCACTTCAAACTAAACTAAGACCCAACTAAATGCAACTGTATAATAATCGAGGAAGCTAAAAATCGTTCAGGATGTATATTACTAAATAGTATTTATAAGTTTTTAAAATTAAGAATTTTTTCCATAAAGTCTATTCATTCAAATGCGTAGCTAGCTTTGCGAACCGAGTGGGAATGCCTCATGTGTCCTGTGTTTGCCTAGTGATAACAGAAAAAATCATTTTCAATTAAGAAAATCCCCACTCAGCAATACTTGGCTCTATCGAGAAGTCGAATTTGATGTCAAAAATCTTAAGGTACAATCATCTTAATACTGATATCCCCAGCACAATGTCTTGGAACCTGCGGATACTCACAACTGAAGTTCAAACTAGGCAACACCTCAATAGATATTCTTCTTTCTAGACATTTCAAGGTGATACAAGTTTACCTATAACTACACCATGTAAAGTAGCACAGATGTAACACCTGTCTATGCTGATGTTAAAATTAATTGTTAAAGCATATTAACGGCGTCATGTCATTACATAATCTTCTTGATTGTGTCGTCCTCCAGTTTCCACCCAGCCAAGGACTGCTTAGCCCTAACATCCTGTCAGGATGCACGAATCTTACCGAGATATTTTCATGGAGAAATTGATATGCGACAGATACGAACCCTCCTCCGACTGTGATCATGGTATTGTCAGCGGCCATAAAAAGCGAATTGGCATGCGTCGTTTTCGTGTCCCCGTCTTCATCCGCCTTCTCGTCCAACAGACACCCGACCCACGGATACTTAGCTCTGACGGGGTGCAAGCTGCAAAGGGGCACGAGTTGCGTCGGGGCTCGCTCGGCGCCGAGGGTGGGATACGCACCCGCCTCCGATGGTGATCATCTTGGAGTCGGCGGCCATGAAGAGCTCGGAGCCGTGCGCGACGCGCTCGTCGCCCTTGCCGTCGGCCAGCGCCGCGCACCCCACCCACGGGTACTTGGCCCGCTCCGGGTACAGGCTGCAAGCACATTTTTGCTCACGCGCGCACCGATGAGTGAGGTGAATACGGGACAAGACGGGCACGATCGTGGCCACGACGAACACACGCGGGGCGGGTTGCAGGTTTGGGGAATGACAACACGAGACGATGAGCGATAATACAAATAAGGGGTGAAAGGGGATGGGGCTAATTATTAAATCGACAAACAATAACAGCGTATAGTGAATTAAGTAACGACAAACTAAGGGTGTCGTGGCAATTTTATTGTACAATGGAACACCCATTGAAAGGAAAAGAGTGATAGGAGGATCATACGCTTTATGAGTAGAATGATTACATCGACACATATTAACATTGCATGTTGAAACGATCAACGACAAAGTGTTCATGAACTGTTTTTTTAAATAAATATACAATAAAAATGTTAGCAGACACTAAACTAGGGCGGGGTGGATATATACGAAGCTGTACTATAAGAGGAGAAGGCTTAAGTTACGGTGGCTAAGTTTTTAAAAAATTAAAATCAATTATCCAATTACAGTTATGCCAAATTTTAGCAAGTAAATTTATGAGATACTTTCCAAGACAGAAATATACTACTGATTGTTAGGAGAGTTAAGGGGTACCTCCGTACGAATTACTTGTTTGAGGCAAGTCAATGTCCCGTAAAGTGGTAAAAGAAGTTTAAAAGTGATAATTTAATTACGATTAAGAAATCCTTGTTTTAGAAAAAAAAAATACAACAAATGCAATACAATTTTAAACACATTAAAAGACAAATAACATTTTATAACTTCAAGATTAGCAAGCAATTTTAAAAAAGAAAAAATCCACAGAGAAAGTACAAAGCCATATTGAGAATAAAAAAAAGGACAAAAATAATTATCAAGCTCTTTTTTATGCAAATTCAAAGTATATATAAAAAGCGTTTCAATATTATAAGCGACAAACTGAGAACAGATGTGAAAGATATAAGAGTGAAGAAAAAATGTATCAATGCATAAATGAATATAAAAGAACCAATACTAAATGTAAAGATAAATGAATACAGTTACTATGAGTGACAAAGCTTTAAAGGCAACCAGAAGTGAAGCGCTGATAGAGAATGAAAATAAGATTGCGTGAAAAAAATGTGCAAGCAGATAAGAGAATAAATAAACCGTTAGAAAACTTGTACCCGGAGTGACCAAAATCATATATTTTTCAACGAGTCATTAAAATGAAATCATTTTAAACACATTATTTTTGGACCACTTCAATGATTACAATAATATAATCAATGATCAATAAACGAAGTAGTCTAATGACGTACAGAATTACACGATAACAAATTTGGTCTTCGTCTGAGATAACGCCTAGACGCGTTGTTACTCATAACGGGCAAATATTACGTATGCCTCATGATTTACATGAATTAAAAGAACAGTAATGTGCCATAACATCACGCCTGTATTTCCTCGAACGGGTAGGCAGGCAGAGAAGAATTGTAGGTTACACTTGCCTCCAGTTTGAAATAGAACTCAAGAATTCATTCCTGAGCAGTCGCGCCTGCTTTGCGCCAATAGAGAAACGGGGCATTCAGTTAAGTATAGTGTTTAATTAATATTGCAACAACATATTGCTATATATAAAGTTTAGTCCGTCGACGTTCATAAATTATGACTCGAGAAAAATAAATAAATTGAAAAATATTAAGAATCTTTTCGCATATTAAAAAATAGCATAATAATAAGAAAATAGCAGCATTAATAGTAATAATAATAATAATGTAAAAGATAAAACGCAAAACATAAGAAAGAAGATAGCTAAATAAAAAGATAGAAAATAATTTTATTAATTACAATGCTAGCTTGACTTTTGCTTAGTATAAGGCTAACATTTTACGCCGATGTGTTGTTCATTATTAAGTATATTACTTTGTAAAAAGATACAATGTACAATGTATAAAGAACTTGATACAAGTACAAAAAGCACATCCGTAAAATGTTACCATAATTTCTATAACTTAAACACTAGGTACCTACTTTAAAGCACATACCTATTAAAAGGTGTGTTACATTTGTGACATACCGATTTAATCCGACAACATTTATGACACGCGGATAAATAGTACAAACGAATTGTACGAGAAGCAAAATAGTTGTTAGGGCGGTCACGTCTTAAAGGATTTATTGTATGTGAATGAAGATAACATTATAAAAGAAAGGTAATGTTTTATGTGAACTATGCACAAGCCGCACGCGGCTCGGCATCTGACGGTACCTAAGTGATCACATTCCCTTGTAGCTTTATCGTGTTTGTATAATCACGAGTCGCGAATACCAACATCTTTTCGGCTTCTATTAAATATTTCATAGCTTTTAAATTGTCATATTCAATAGACGGACAGCTTAAAAGCTTACACTTAGCATCTTTTCTGACGCGACCGCATGAGTCCCGTACGCGTACCGTACGGCGGCAACTAACAAACTATTCACTGTTAAAAAAATTCCAACAATTCACCGGCATCTTAGTCGTTTCAATGACTGGCATTTAGCTGCCAAGTAATCGTTGGCCGGCATACGGAACGCCTGCTGTGCCAGTTGTTGTGCCAGTGTGGAATGCAGACGGGTACCTGAAGAGGAATGTCTCGCCGGTGCCGAAGTAGGCCTGGCGATTGCCGCGCTCGTCCTTCTGGTTGCGCTCGAACCAGCGCGTCGAGCAGTACGCGCCGAACACCTGCAATACAGCCATGTCATCTTTCATCTACGTGTTTTATTAATATATTCAGACGGTCAGAGAGACAAGCGTGCCACGATCTATAAAAGCGTGATTTTCATTTGTTTACAACTATAGTTTATTTATTTACACTTTTAATTCTTAAATCGGCTGTCAATGCGTATGTATACAATGTTTTTTTTTATTTTTATATTAAGACCGCTTTTTGATACCAAGGGTATTTATATTTTATACAATTTGACCGGTTTCTTTTGCATCAAACTTTAATTCAAAAATTAATACGGCGAAACTGTAAAAAGTGTCCTTACAGTGTATAGTGTATATATATATATATATATATAGACATGTATAAAGTGAGGTCACCTCGTTGTTACAAGTCTTGATCATGAGCAGCGTGGGCTCGTGGTGCTCCACCCGCACGTAGAAGGTGGTGAGCGAGCAGCCGTGCTCCTCCGTGGTGTACAGCAGCACCGGCTGGTACATGGTGATGCGCACCGGCAGCCACGACCACAGCGTGAACAGCTGCAACCGGAGCCGCGTTAGTGCCGCCTTAGTGCCGCCCTAGTGCAGACCTAGCGCCGCCCTAGTGCAGCCCTAGCGCCGCCCTAGTGCCGTCACTGCCACATCGACTTCAACGGATATGTTCGGCTACAACATGAATCATGAAAACTAACCACTGGTGTAGCTTTTTTGTCAATGAAAAGTATTTTATAATGAAAACTTGAATTCCTTTATATCTAACGATAGCGCATAATAATTGATTGGAAACTATTGCAGCTTTTAATTGTCCGCTACAAAATTGGAAACAACTTCTAAAATCTGTCATCTAATAGCAAATTAATTGTATGAGTAACTGATTTACTTTAATTTTTTACAAGTCTTTTTACTAATAATACATTCTACTGTTCATTTTACTTTAAATGAGAAACTAGAAGGTAGCCTTCTATGTACCAACCACAAATACTGATGTTTAGAAACTATAAAGAAGTATTGTAGCAATCTCTGTTTTTCAATAATACCAGAAGCTACATCTAATCCTCTATATCCAATAAAACAATTATTGTCTAAGTAATTCGCTTTTCAATACACTAGTCGATCTACAGTTGAATGAATAGCAACAGCTAATGTTGTTTTTCAAAATGATGAAAACATTCTGGAATAATATTCTTAGAATAATTACCAATGTTTTTATGATATAGCTTCTACATATATTGATAAAATACAAGGACGGAAATCCACCTGCAACACTGTTAATTTGATGTTATTTTAACATATAAAAATAACTGTATTCATACAATTATTAACATATTCCTAGGGTCTGTATAAATCTTGCTGAATATTAAGTTGATAAAATACATAAATCTACTTCGGTATACTGCTGTTATTTTTAGTTTATTAATGATGTGCTGCTTCCCAACGTTCAATTGCGAATACTTCATTAAATCATAATATATTCATCCAATTCTGAAACTAAGTACATTTGCAAACATGTACATATCTATCATAACAGTTGTACAATCACATGTTAATTTAGTTATAATTCTATAAAGGGATATATGAAAATTACCAGAAGGATTCTAATGGAACAAGATCCAAGTATTCATACTCTTATAGAAATGTTTGAAATATTTGACATCACTTATCTAATAGACTCAGTGTGAATAGGTGTGAAATTCTAATATGCTTAAAAGCATCTGTACAACTAATTTAAGTAATGTGTATTAACAAGTATCAATTCTATCTAATAAGAATATAATTTAATTGCTACAACAATTAATGACCGTGAAAATGGTATGATTTAATTTAAAAAATATATAAGGCGCATTCACATTGACAGAAGGAAATCATCTAGTTGAGAATATTTAAACTGTCACTGAAACTAAAACCAATTACAAAAGTTAAGTTACAAAACCAAAACTCTAAATGATGTGTTGTACACTTTTTGATTATTTCACATTATTTAAAGTTCAAGCGATTTACTAATGAATTATCATTTTCTGAAATGAACGATGTCAATAAATGTGGCTAATGAATATGAATTTTTATAATACATCTAAGACAAATAAATATTTTAAGGTTTTATTAAAACTTAATTATTAAAGACAGATAACTAATATTTTCATGTTACAAACTAAGGTTGAAACTAAGACTGGCAGGTTACAACAGCTAAAAAAAACAGGAAGCGTTTAAATTAAAAAAAAAACAAGTTATCTATTTCACTATATTGTATAACACAAACGACACGATGTTAAGCTCTGTACGCACAATCCATCCCCTCCCTCTTTTTATAAACTGTAGAATTAAAAGTGCGAAGTTTCTAGTGAATACCATGATGACCTAACTTACCGCTCCGCTGCAGAAATCAACAGCTGTCTGTCTAGGTGAACAAAAAGCCTTGTCAAATTTTGCTTGAACCAGTGGCATGCAATAGGATATTCTACTCAATTATAAAAACTATTGACATTAAGGACTTCGACTATTCAACACAACAGATGTAATCTTCAATTTATAATCAGTTATTGCTGATAACAAATTAAATAGACTTCTTATGTTCGATGAAATTAAACATTCCGATTCAGGCGACATTTATCGATTCGCATTCGAAGAAGCGGAGGGATGTACAGCGCGTACAGACGCTCAACTGGTCTCCAATTAGTGGACGGCTACAAGTGCCAAGTGAATGTGCTGAACGTCTAAACATTCGTATATAACACGTAAACGATACGGTGGTGTGTATACTACATATACAGGACAGTCAGACAACACCGCATGCAATAAATGTTACAGCTTTAGTAGTATATATAATATTAATCATAGTGAAGACTAAATAAAAAGACGGGAGACATTTTAACCAAAGCTTTTGCAACATATAGGAGGTCTGAAGCAATTTAATGTCGACATATACTGTGTAGACGAAGATTTAGACAACGGTCATGTGAATTTAAGCGCTGATCAAAGAGAGAATTTGTATTTGATACGAAATCAAAACTGAACACTTCAGTGATGGTGAAAATGACTCCAACAAATGTCATCAAAGTGCCAAGTACATACAATTTGATACAAATCTGTATCAACATACAATAATTTACATTGAGAACTAAAACTACTAGCAAATAAAAAAATTATAATAAAACCTTATGAAAAAGTCTATGCCCGATTGATTAAAGAAAAGGTGAATTCCAATATTTTGCAAGAAACCCTTTGAAATTGAAATGTGATTTATGTTTGTTTTTAAATATCAATATTAATCCAAACATCATGACCGGATGGAGATTACAAAGGAGTCCAGATCGAAAATGATGTACACAACAGAATCTTTGTACTATAAGATTTAAATTGTATATGTGAAATCTCTTATTTTTTCACAAGAACACTATGATTATTTGAATATGATAAGAGTTAAATAACATGATCTCAAACTGGATTCCTTTTACCTAATTTTAACTATAATTCACATACGACCAAACCGTCATACAATTGTTACATAACCGATTTACCACGATCTACTCCCAAATTTACAAAATATTACCATGTAGAGTATACCCCCGGAGTTCAAACTACTTCAAACCTTCTGTCTAAGATCTGAGGAGTGTTGTTCCTGATCCCTGAACACGGCGTTAGGGAAGGGAAACCACAGGGCCTTGTGCGAGGTCCTCGGGCTCTGCGAATATCACCTTGATCATGATAATTTTGGAACAGAAGATGTTGAACTTTCTTATCTATCCGATTACGTATATTTTCGTGGAGATTTAAGGAACGTTGCATTAGTTTAATACATACATATAGACAAATTAATTATTACTTGAAAGTTTTCACCGCTTAAGAGCCTCGCCGTTAAATTAGGAGTATACATTTGAAAGGACAATATATCGAAACGTAAATTAGTAAGAAAAAATAAAAATAAAACAGCATAAACACTACCGAAACAGTCACAAAACGTCGAGCTCTCATGCACCTAGACTAGATATAGAACAGATTATATGAAATTATTAAGAAAGTACGAATACATGTACTTAACGTTACTATTTCATGTAATCTGAACAATAATAATTACGAACACAACATACAACGCAAAATGATCATACAAGTAATAATAACAACAACAATAATAATAATAATAAAAGAATCGAAGCGACGCAAATCTGGAAAACTTTGGAAAGCGACGACTTGCTATGATAGAGAAATAAAAAAATTATAACAATTAATATTAAAAGAAAAATAATAATAATAATAATAAAACACCTAGATAGCAAGCGGTGCATCTAAACATCGACGATGGTCGCAAGCTTAAAGTAGCGACACTTAGGTTTGTGACATAATGCTACTTAGTCTTACTTCGCTCTGGTCTAGAATCTGTGACTTGATCGCTTGGATTGGATATACGCCCATCGAAAGGGCGCGTGGGCCCGGCGAGTGTGACCCCTAACGGGAACATCGACACATAGTTAGCACTCACACAAAACAGTCGCCCACATGCCGTCGCGTCTCGGACCAGCGAAGGTCTCAACACTTGTTAATGGGTACAAAGCTATGTTCAATGTTGCTTGTTACTTCACCTTCTTCACTCTCGCTTTGCCCGTCAAACGGTACAGTTCCAAACGCATGCCAATCTAGCGACGTGTACAAGTGACACACGTTTTGAATCTAATTCAAAATCTCTATATTATTATTTATAAACGGTAATAAAAACAACACAAGACACATTGAAGGAGACAAGATATGAAAAATCCATTCAAAGCCAGTGAAATGAACGACAATTGACTGTTTATACTGTTTTAATTTTCTTGTTGTTGCTGTTGTCATCGTTGTTGTTGTTATTGTTGTTGTTGTTGTTGTCTTTTGATTCTCTGTTGGAATCAGTCTGATGAGGATCGTGTGTCGTGTCGTATGGTAACATCGAGAAACACAACAACAATATAGTCATTCACAAATCTTTCGCTAACACAGATCGAAACATAACATAATTTCGTGATATCGACAAAGGAAAAGGAATCAAAAAAATAAAAAAAGGAATGTATTTTACAACAGAACGAGACCCCACAGTCTCCGACGGCATCGATTCTGTAATCGTATTCGATGCAACAGAAGTTAGTCGTGTTAGAATCGCAACCGAATGATTGAATGAGAAAGAAAAGCCAAAGCCACGCCTAGTGTTGCTGTCGTGTACGATACCATCTGTTTGCACGTTTCCTCAGACATTCTCTGCAAATCAAGTAAAATAATTTCCAACACATATAATTGCCATATTACTACATATTATAACGCTGGCTCACACTATACGTAATATCGAAACACAATTAGTTTAAAATCTTCTAGTTCATTTCATAAACAGATTCAACGTTTCCTCTCATGAACTCATATATTGCGACTTACAATATAACGACAAAGTGACTTAAAACATAGATGTCCCATCATTGACAATCTTGAAAACATTAAAATTAACATCATCGTGATCGGCAAATTCTTTATCTTAATCAAATCTACCAACATCACATACAGCATCAGTGATCTGTAAAGTATTACTACGATCGATTTAATGATGTATTAGACAATAGCGTGATGGTGGACTGACCTCGCGGATGGTGAGCGTGTGCGACATCATCTGTATGTTGACCTGCGACTGGCTGGTGGGCAGGTTGTCGGAGGAGCGCGAGCGCACCAGCCGCGACCCCGTGATCACCTGCTTCGACTTGAGCGTCATCTCCGTCTTTATGAACACTCGCGATATGTACTGTGAGCTGCGGAATATAGTACATACGTGTTATGCTTTACGCTCCCAACTCGGCATTATTATTACAATTTAATTTAAATATGTAAAAAATGGGTAAAATACATTGAAATGCCTCCCACGCAACAAACCATAAACTCCCACAAAAATATGGAAACATACAAACATGCCAGTTATTTTCATGATGATATATTTGAAATACTTGTGCTACATAAATTTCATTAGGTCCATTTCAAACTAGCCGACTGTGCTCATCGCGTTTCATTTCATAAACACATTTTTATCTGACGCAGCTTGTCAACAGATGTTGAACAGTTACCTCAAGGCCCTAATGCTGAAAGCGGTCCGCAGCAGCTTGGTGGGGGAGGCGGGCATGTTCCTGCAGAACTTGTCGACGGCGTGGTCGACGCCGTTCTTGGTCGCCTCCGCGTACCACTCGGAGTTCTGATTCGTCGAGTGCTTGTGGAACAGGATGAGGATCGCCAGCGCTACCCTGTAGAACACCTGAGAATAGAGAGTTAATCAAGCATTCACGTCACCGAACAACCGCGCGCTGCGCGTGTACTGGGTACTTAATTAAACGGCTAGATGAATGACGCTAAGCTAAGCGGTGAATGAATAACGCCGGTTGATAACAGATAAACGTAAGCTGATTTATGTAATACACTAACAATCGTTACGCAGGATAATATAAAGAGCGACGTAAACGAGAATACAATAAGGCACAAGGGTTTCCCCATATCTGTCGACGCGTAAACCAATTAAGTCGATTCGAAAAAGCGTTTTATGTCTACGGTATTAAGAGTGAAAATGATGTCACCCACCGTCGATCGGCTCGGACGATACTATGTGACGGTGGTCGACGGGAAAACACGCGATTAATCGATTTTCAAATCGCATCCTTACAGCATTTATTGTAATTGTACGATGCCACGAGCATGATAAGAATCCGTGGTCAACCAAATCCTATTGGTTTCGTGTCGTTAGATATGAGGCTACCCTTATTAAACAATAGTCAACATTGTAAACAAAAACCATTTATGTTGATCGTAAAGTTGAAAGGTATAATATACGGACGGGATGAAATTAGAATAACCGGAAACTAAAATATCTCCAAGTTTTACGTGAATAATATGAATAACAAAACATCGATCAATAGCTTCAAAAACAATGTAATCAATTGCGGTCAAGACCACAATGATAATTCTCTTAAAAGAGATAATAGGAATCTAAGATGTGAACATGAGCCTCGATAAACTCTTCTGATTAAATCCAAGCTCTTGTAAAGAAAGTCTAAAATATTTCACGATACGAATGCATACAACGCGATACATGATAATACCTACTACATAAGATGATATAATGAAGATGAACGGAGAGATGACGAAATGTAACACGTGTAAAGTGTCACCTTGATGCCCTCGTGGAAGAAGCAGTCGAGGACGCGGACCAGGTGGGGGAAGGGCAGCGCGGCCAGGATCCACCACTGCCAGTCGGCGTAGATGCGCTCGGGGCCGATGGCGCCGGACAGCCGCGACAGGTGCTGCGCGGCCGACTTCTGCAAACAATCCACCACACTGTACGGAAACTG
>DWTO01000444.1:0-21334 GCA_018244755.1 Jemadia pseudognetus | reverse complement strand
TCGACCCGGGAATCGAACCCGGGACCTCCCGATCGTCAGTCGCACTTGCAACCAACACGACCAACGAGGCAGTCAATATTTTTTTTTTCATAATTAATAAAAATGGTAAAAAACTTTCACTGTCACTTTTATTAATAAGATAACAAAAATAACATATTAAACAGAAATAAAACAAATTCAAACATACATCACACGTTCTGTTCACAGTAACCGAGGAATTCTAATAAAACGAATGAAAACTTTATTCCAGAATCTTAGACATATACATATAATATACAGTAATTACGTAATTAAAAATGAAAAAAAAATACAAAAGATACAGATTAAAACTAATTTTCCCTATAATTTTTGTAATCGATGTAGCAATTATTTTTATTAAAGTTATAATGAATGAACAACTTTATGCGATTAGAAATAATAAGCAATCTCAAGAGTGTATAACAACGAGAGTCCAGCCTCACCGTCGCTAATCCACTGCTAATTGGTGAACAGAAGACTATTAGACTTGAACCGACAAACCCAATGCAATTACGAGGATCGCAACAGAGGCTTTACCACACGATTATCCTAATTGATCTAAGCATTTCCTAATACAGCCTACAATTATATAATAATTAAGAAATTACCTATTTGGGTTGTTTACTTAGGTGAATAATTGAAGACAAATTTTCGACTTTTTAAGAATTTCACACCCAATAGCAGTGTGAGATGTGACACAGTTAAAGTTTATGAAGAGGAGGAGTGCAGGAAGCTTTTTTATGTATATGTTACAAATACAATACATTTTATAAAATCATTTTTTTATTATTTACGCTAAGACTGTTAATGTCGCATATATATCAGTTTACTTTTGAATATAAGAAGTTGAATAAATTCCGGTTTAATTTCGTTCACTGCTGAATGATGACTATATGTAGGAAATAATTCACACTTATCTATATTTTAAGTTGATTTAGCAATGCGATTGAGCTCTTTAGTACTATTACATCCATGGACATCTGAAAGCAAGAAGTTAGTGTGTATTAGTAGCTACTAAGTTTATTAGAAAGTTAGAATACATTACTAGAGTTAATACAAGTGCAGTTAGTATTAGTTAAGTTCTATTTGAATTTACAAACGCGGTGCTGCTCGCGAGCACTGCAACGGTCGTGTGTAGTATAACGTGATATTGCAAATGTTACATTAGTGTTGTGGTTCACATCTGTCTGAAAATTGATAACCTATGAAGTCGGTCCGTTCTGGACTGGGAGCCGTGACTTGAGTAACCTAGTTTAGAATCCACTTCAGCCAGAAGTTTTGATAAATACAGCGGCTGTAAGCGGTTGGATACTGAAGATCGTCGTAAACGTGGGGAAAATTGTAAACTAAACTTAGTACAATGATTCTGAACGCAATATGACCTCAGCTAAAGTCATCTCCGACATGAAAGGAGCTCATCGGAATTCTTAAAGGGAAATATTACTTTGCAATCGCGAAATTCCACTCTGAAACAACTCCAGGCGAGGTAACGTTCATTTCGACAAAAGACGAGCAATATTCCGTGCACAAAGGGAACCAGCCGATATATTCAATGCAGTGACACAAGAAATGGCGGCACAAAGCGGTAACAAAGCTCATATTGAAAGTTACATCGCCGAGAAGCTGCGTCGTGTATCACGCGCTTTTCAACTTGAGCAAATTTCAGACAATGTACTGTTCAATTTATTAATAGAGTATGTTATAAAATTAAAGGGTTTTTGGTTTTGCTATATCATGAACGTACGTTATCGTCCCCTTCACTACTATATTTTAATAATTGTAATAACTGTCAATTATCATACGATCTCAGTAATTTTTTATTTTGAAGAAGTGTTTTCTTTATTGTATGCTTAAAATTGATGACATACCTATATCAATTACATATTTTTCGTAATTTGGGAAATTTAGCGCTACAATGATTCCTAAGATTTTATATATCTTACGTAAATTATTCAAAATAGGTTTTCATTAGTTATTTGTTTTTCCTTACTTGTCGTATCACCAAAATTTAGTCATTCGCAGAAGTTGAAAAATATTTGAAGTTATAAACTCAACTAAGTTGTCAAGCAAGTCTGAAAATGAGTTTAGTTACATACATACGCATTAAGTAGGAATTTATTCTCACATTTAGTTTTGAGTTTCTATAACATATCGTATGTTTCAAAAGATTTATTACAACTAGCAAATCTATCGAAAATTCGTTTAACCACATACAAATTCACACTTTGCGAAAATTTTCAAAAGACAGACGCATGCGCGCGAGTTACGCACCACCCCTTGAGCAGTACGACCGCCTTCCTAGAACAAACACTAGTACCAAATTGAACTTTACTGCTTTGGACATAAAGTTCACCACTGTAGCAACTCGTCATCAAAGAAAAGTTGAAAACTTAACATCATCCTTCAGTCCTAAAGCCGTCATTATGTTCGCGTAGGAAGAATTAGATTTTCTTAACGTGTTCGCCTTACACTCTCTACATTATCATTCGTATCTCCTTCTGTCAGTGTTAAAGGAATTGATATTCAATTTAGTACATTATAAGGTATGTATTTGAATGGCAATTTTGATTGGACAGGATAATTGTAGAGTAAAGAGTACGGTGCTCTCAGTCGGCTGTGAGCCTTGAAAGCGAGTAGACATAATTTCCTAACCGTATCGTCACCGCGTCCGCAACTTATTTCGTGCGCGATCGTAGATCCCTGCCAGGCTACGAGTTTATTTCCTTGCGATGTAAAATTATTGCATTTCAGAAAAAGTACCCTAATTTTAGGTTGTCGTTTTGTTTCTTTTTGTTTTAGTGACTTTAAATTGTTTTAAAGATTTTCCGTGTCTATGAAAACGAAGACACAGTTATTAGTGAGTATAAATAAATTAACATGAAATATTAAAATTATAATAACTAGCTTATACGACCAGCTTTCAAAGATTTTGGTACCTACTATGATCACTTATAATTGAACAAATAAAAGCTACAGCACGCTCTGAACAGAGCGCAGTTATGTTTGGTGAAAGAAATTAGTGAGAGTAATAAAATTTATGGCGTCTTAAATTAAAGGCAATTGTGATACTGTATCGCATAATAAATAAGCGAAAGTGAATGTAAATCGTAGTTAGCGTAGCCGGCGCCGCGCGGGGTGGCCGCGCGATCCGAGCATATTTGCCGTTACGCCAACATTCCCTAGTTAATTAAAGCCCATTTGTACACTGTCTTGCGAAATATAATTTATGAAATGAGAAAGCATTTTAACGTTTGCAAAATATTTAAATGTTCAGAATGTTCGCGCAATAAGTGTCGTATTTATTAGAGTATTTAAACAATTTGAATCTCACGCGGCGTTCCGTTGTCTGTGATTTATTTGATGATGACTTTCGTTTGTAGAACAAGATTAAAATTCCTGTTGCGAACGAAGACACGCATTTCTTATGTATAGGGTAGCTATTGATAAACAACGACCTCTACTCCACCTCCTTGTCGATTCCAAATAAGCCCGCCTCAATTCTTAGCTCCGCCTACTCTGAGACGGTAAATAATATATTTTTATATATTACAAATGGTTATAATATTTTCTTTACATATGTGCCCCGCTTCGATGACCTTCAGAATTGTAACATATATTGTACCGTCTTTGCTCTACTTACACTCAATTGTATTGCTCTAGTACTTGTCTCATAGATTACAACAGATTAAATTAATTTTTTTTAGTGTTCATAAGATATATAATCTATTTTCAACAATAAGACATGCGACTAATATTAGTCTAAAACGTCAAAAAACTGTATGTTTTGTTGTTGTAAGATATGAAACGTTTAATTTCAAATGCATCTCTATATTTATTTTGAAGCAGAGCAAACAGCTCAAAAATAATACCGAGGCTAACGAATAGAACGATTGTAATGAACAAAATCAACAGAGGGTTAAACTTTCGCAGCTAAGAAGTCGAAACTGTGTATACAATGTCGGGGGAGCGGTGAGCTCTAACAAGCCGGCCATCCGAAGTTGTTAAGCGTGGCAGGCGAGCGGCGCCTGCATAATTCTACAGACGCGGTCACTAAACGTACAGACAGTTTGTGTGTTCGTGGTTCAGAAAGCGAACCGACTTCAGTGGTGAGCGGCTACACGATTCCTCCACGGACGCGCAACTCTACAGCCAACGTGCAATAAGAGTAGATCTTAAAATGGACTCGCATTCCCTTGGAAGAAACCGCCAGATTCCCGCCGCGCGAAACCACATCGTGTACACGGATCACAAGGGACGCAAGTGAGTATACAGCAACAGCCTCTCTCGCGACGGTAACAAACAACATCAATTAATTTCTAAAACGTTCTGATTGTCAAGAGGCAATTACAAAGGGAGAAATTTAAACGTTTAAACCAAACAAATGAGTGCTATTATTTCTCTCAATTGAGCCTAACAAGCAAGTTCGAGTCAAAGGTTCACCCGAATGCGGCACTCAATGACCGTGAATTTTGTAATCTTCATTAATTTCCACTTAAACTTCATTTAAGCTCTTCCACTTTTGTCTCCGTTAACGCGTCTTTCAGTGAGACTTTTGAACGGATGCATCGATGCAACATTTTAACTTTTATTGTACATTGTCACAATATTTAATATTGTAAACCTACAATTCAATTATAAATTGATTTGAAAAATCCGTTTTATGAATCAAATTTAATCTCACATAATTTACATCTCGGGATTTTTGAAACGCCTCTTTTGGCGTGCCATGCTTGAACCGCGACGATATTCAGTTACCTATATTAAGTCAAACAAAACCATCATACACACTTTGTGAATGCGATGCAATTGTTCATGGCGGTAGTCGTTTACTGGATCACCTGATTATAATCAATCAAGCAATCATCTGATTATGACCGATATCTCATAGCAAATAAAATATAATAATAAATAAATTACGAGTATCTCATCTGATAATACAATATATTAATAATAAAACTACAATATAGTAAGTGATATTTAATCTTAAAACGCACATTTTGTACGTTCAACTTAACCCATGAACAACGTTTCCATTCAAATTGCATAAAGACCGTATAAATATTAAGTGTAAGTTTTAATACATCTTAATTTTCTTGCGGAATGAAAACGTTTTATCTATTTTTATTTAACATATATGTTAAAAGTTGTTTTCTAACTTCGGGGTGCAACTAGAAAGTTTTACAAATTAAGCACTATAAAATATTACATAGTAGGTACCTATACTTGAAACAGGTTTCTTATAAAATTTCCATTAAAGGTTAAAAAGGCTAGGTTCCGTTCCTTAAAACATTAAATAAAATTTTCAGCATCACACGACATAATCTAATTTTGAGTTTAAATAAATTTTTAAGTAGTAACCATATGCGAAATTTCTTGCCGCTATAAACACTTATGGTAACAATTTTTTTTTGTTCATATCGCTACAAAAAGGGGGTTTTCAAAGATATTTGAACCGTATTATTTGTTAAAAAATTACAGTACTTGGAAGTGTGCCTACTACACTTCGCGGTCTATCTTTACGGGGATAACAAGTGTGATCGAATTCGATTCGTATTCAAACAAATACATAATAGCAATCAAAATTACCTATTTTTTATGGAAATTTTACTGTTTATTTCATAAAAAACCGGACTAATTTCCTTAAAGAAAGAAAGGCTTTTATCGCTAACGCACTAAAAATAACGGTGCACGATGTGAACGTAGCAATATATTAAATAACTCAAAATTAGTGGGGGATTTGTGAATTGGGGGTAACTGGTGAATTGTGGGAGTGTTCTACACTCCTCTGCCTACCTCTTCGGGGATAACAGGCGTGATGTTACGTAGTGGGGGATTTATAAAAACCACTGAAGAGTTCCTATGTCCACCCTCCGCAACCATAATAAGCTGCGTAACCAAAGTATTGAAATTATAAGCCAAATGTATCAAAATTATGAATGCAACCTAATCGTGTCTATCTTTTATAGTTTACACCAATTAGCATTCGCTATTAAATAAAATTATATTGTATTTGTCAAAACAAACTGTATAAGCCTAAATTTATAATGCTTACTAGTAGAAATTGAAAAATTCCACCATTAATCTCCTGACTTCCCGCAGATTAACTACATTATTCCAAATTATTGCCTTATCATCGGTTATTGATACGTGAATAAAGTTTTAAATATTTCCGACGTATCGAAGCACGTGTAAATTTAATTAAACGATCATTACACTTGTACATTTAAGTGTAATTATCATAACACGAGCGTGTAAAAGCATATGTAACAGCATAATGACATAAATGAAAGCAACAGGAAAGTTTATGTTTATAAACCTAATTTCACGCCTGTAATCCCCGAAGAGGTAGGCAAAGGTGTGCACAACATTCCCACAGTATTACTGTGTGTGTTCTAGTAATCACGACCTCAGTATTTAAGGATATAGGTAGGTACATCTGGATAATTTCGAAATGGTAAAAGATAAATGTTGAGCGTATATTTATGAGTAAGTTTAATTTATGTGTTGTCTAAACAAGTGTCTTCTTTAAATTGTTTGGTTTTAGTCAGGATAGAGATCTGTGGCATTTAATGCTCTCTGCCTACGTTGTAAAGAACCTTACGCAATGATAAAAGTAATAATAATAAACCCTAATGTAAACGCAATTATAACTTTATTACTTAACAATATTAGATCATCTTCATAAAATTTAATCGTTTTTATAAAAATTAAAACTTATGAGTAATAATAATTAAAGGAGTCCTCAAGTACTCGTATTTCTATTTCTATTTTCGTTGATCTCATAACTACGGTAAAAGAAAGAAAGATATCGTTATTTGATAATTAAGGCTTTCTTCCAAAAAAAGAACATATTTCAATATTTATTTGAATGTGGATGCGAAATATTGTGTAAATGTGTTGTAAAGGAAGTACTTCTCATGTGAAGGATACCCCTAGTCAGAACAGTTTGAATAGTATGAAACATGGTAACGATTGATATAAAATATAGTTACGATGAATTTTGCAATACAATCTATCATCAATAATTGTAACACAAAGTATGCAAATAACACATCGCATACTCTGCAATGTTAAAATTGTTGTACTCGATTGAGCCGTAGTAAACATTTTAATGTTTATTTTTATTCATCAAACCAAGTGCATTAAGCCAGACGAAATCGTAAGAAAATAAATTCAACGAGCATTAAATTTTAATGAAAATGCAAATTAAAATTTTAGTTTGTCGCCGTTTACGTAAAACCGTTACAAACATACCATTTGTTATGCAGGCGAAATTTAGTAGCCATGATACTGTCAGTTACAATAATATCTCCTTGCTTATGTTATTAAATCATCGTTTCCATATTGTCTTTTGTTTAAAAGGTCATAGAAAAATTATAAGCTGAATAGGTTGCGTAACCGACCGTTTGCTTAAGTTCATTGTTAAATTAAGCTACGTTTTTAAAAGATTCTCAAATCAATCAACAGCAGCTAAAAGCAGTTAAAATATATCGGCAAAGCAACGATAACGCAGTAGCCATTTCTCGAGTGACTTACTATCTGTGAAAGCGACATACAAGACAAACATTGGCATTTATTTAAGCCATATTTAAAATGAAAGTACCCAGTGTGATTACCTATATAATGATTACAATAAGTAGTTATAAGTGGTTATACAGCCTAACATAGCGAGAAGCGAGAAGTGAAATTAAATTTCTCATTTATAAGATGACTTTTAAGAATGCGTTTTGAAGTTCATTATTACTATATTTATACGTATATAAATGAAATAATAAGTTTTTAAATGAATAAAATTATCATAAATAATAACGAAAATAACGTTGCACTGAAATTAAACAGGAATTACAGGCATATCACGGGCTATCTGTCAAATTAAGCTGTACCGGACACTATTATTACAGTGTATGGCTCATCGTGGGCAGTTTGTACTATACAGCATTTAATTATAGCGTTTCTTCACTATAGCTGGCTCGCTCAACAATTGATTGTATCTTCTCTGAGCAACTGTGTACATTTGATGTACCTGGCTTTTGGCGTTTAAGGCGGTTCAGATGTTTTTTTTTTCTTTATTTTTTACCTATAAGCTAATACTGACTTTATGGACAGAAGCATTCCATACGAGTTGCATTAGAGTAACATGATCATTGTATCGAATGTAAAAGAAATGAAAGAAGTCTGCCGGGGTCGTAGCAGGTGGAAAGCTCTGCCGACGTCTGTGGGAAATAAGTATGAAAATATGTATGGATGTACATATGTAGGTATTAATATCGTAATACGGGTTGACATAGAATTAAAATACTATAGACTAGCGGGAGCTAATCTATTTCTCGAACATTCTATGTTGGTTTGTTTTTAAAACAAGCCCATAATGTTTACCAAGATTCGTAGCAAACAGGTTAAGGTTATCAGTAATAAATCAACTGCATATACAACGGTTTAATACGTGTTTTGTCTATAAATTCGATATCTGAAACACAGTTCGCGTGACTTTTCATAATTATTACTTATAGCTCACCTTTATACGGCGTCTATTGAGCCAGGTTTCATAAACTAAATTGTTAGTTTACTAAAACTTCCGTACAGTTGTATTAGTCGAAAATTGATCGCTAATGCACTAGTACGTTTTAACTTTGTTATCATTAACCTATTTCTTCGTGAATCAATTTATTGTGTCACGATTTTTTTCATAGTGTGTATTAATGTTCAAAAGGAATTTTGTTATTGTGTAAAGTTGTTTACAAGGTAAATATATTTAAGCGGTACGTGTCAACAGAACGTAAAATTTACATATAACTTATTTGCGCCGGAGGTGCGTCGGCTCGTAAATCTCGCGACAAGGGGATTTCTGTTTGTGAAGTTTCTTTTTTTATTTTCACTTTATCTTTGTAACGCAAAGGCCTGTGAATACTCAGGCGCAACTCGCAAACCCGCTTAACTTCAATAAATCAATTTGTACACTTACTCTTACTTATACAGTCCCGCCGAACGAGTTCGGGACGTGTGGAGACAGGGTGAATGAAAAATTTTCTCTTCGTGACGGGACAGTTAGGAATGGAACCTACTCAATGGATTTAAGTCTCATTGACAATTAATCTACAATATTGTATTGAGCGAACTAATAAAATTTGTAAATTTGGAGACACAAGGAGATTATTGCATTTCAGATTTTTTGTGTTCAATTAATTTTCTGTTATTAAAATTGAGTTTCGTTACGTCTATAATACGGTTATCTATATTGGTTTTACTCGTAATTCATTTTAAGTTTCTTTTGCATTCGTGTTGATACAGTTTGCTACTAAAGTAATATAGGTAGGTATGTATTATGTTTTTATGTTATTTCATTTGATTAACTTTTCTATTCCTGTATCAGCCGCATTTTATCATCATCCGGTATCAGATACAATCACTAGTCATTGATCGTTTCGTTAAAGATATACCTATAAAACAAATTGGTATTCGTCGGATATAAAAAAAAAAAACACTTGGTACTACATTCGTAATTTCAATATAAAAACTTTAAAAAAATAATTAAATATGCGGCACCGCGTTATAAAACGTTCAACTGTAATAACGTTGTACTAAATTTGGCGTAATGTAAGCAGACGGCGCGACCGCCTTTAAACATGTCTGTCTACGTGTAAGTCTTGGTGACGTGTCCACTTTGCATCACAAAAGTTAGATGTGCCTGACATTCTATTTTAAACACGATAGCGCCAACTTTCCATTCCCCGAAATGTGAATACCTTGTTGCGAAAATGTGACTAACGGAAACTGTACAAGTAGCGCGGCTGTCCTTCCGCGGCACACATTCATTCGGTCTCCGCTCTTCGCTCTCCGCTCTCCGCTCTCCCGCTTACTCCCCTAGACAGTGGACCGCGAGACCATTTCTATTCAAATTTCCTTATTGTAACTACCTATTTCTGTTCTTCTGTAGTTACGTTGAACGAAATAAAGTTCTCCACTGTTAACAATTCTTAGTTAGACAATTTTCATGAAATAGTAGCTACTTTGAAATTTTTTGCAAATGGAGTACGTATTCCGGCATAATATTGAATTTAAAGTACTTCAAAGTTCATGCATTAAGTTCTATGATTTGAAAAATATACGAGTAATGCGCCATTTATATTCTTAACTTAAGCGAAAGTTTTGTGTAACAGAAAATGGTAGATATAGTTTGAATGTAACATTTTCTGGTAACATAGTTATATGGCATTGTTCGTAATATAATAATAATTCTTAATATGTTTAACAGGACACGACATATAAAATAAGATTTCTACTTGGAAAGTTTTAAGAATTTTTGCTTTGCAAAATATATAACTATCAGAACGTCTGCTGCAGAAGCACTGCTGACACAGACATGAAGTGTCACCACAGAAGTAGTGAATGGAAAAGAGAGGGTATCAATATTCGTACATTGATCTACTTAAATGCGTCTCCAGGTTTTACTCCTATTTGTGTTCACCAATTGTTGGTGTCAGCGTTAATTTGTTAAACAACCCTGTCGTCCATTACTCCTAACCCTCTTCCCAAGAAAATACAATTGATCTTTATTTGATACAAATGGTGTGAAGTTAACTAGGTATCCAATTGAAAGCTCGTTAAATATATGTCGATTTATATTTATTGCTTGTTTTAATACAGTTGTTGCTGTTTAAATGTATATTTTATTTCTTTATAAACGTTGCATCACGCCTGTAGTCTCCAGAGAGGTAGGCAGAGGAGTAGGTATATATAAGATTAGCACATCGCCACATTTCATCAGTTACGTTTACGTTCCATGATGGAATAAGTGGTGAGCCTATTACCATACACCGTGCACAAATCAAAATTGCAAGCCAATCATTACTAGTTATTCCAAATTAGACAAATTCAACAGTACCCGACCCAGGTATACAGCTTCCGATCAGCAATCGCACTTGAAAGCAGTCGCCCAACAAGGCAATCTATTTAAGTTTACTTTTCATTATATTTTCAATCAATATTGTCAATTATGTAGCTGTAAAGTAAAAACCTGTATTTATACTCGTAGTCACACCAAATACAATATTATTACAGATATTTTATGATACATGTTTATGTCACTATAAGTTTCACAATTATGAGTTACATATTCAAATCTCTCTTAATACAATAAAACTTGAAAATATTCTCAAGATGGCGCCGGTGTAAGTCTATTCATTTCAATAAATTTAATTGTTCCTTTGAAGCAAAGTTAGTGATTAAGGTTTCACTGTAAGTTTTAAGCCGGCGCAGCGTTCGGCGTTGTATTTTCTGTGTTGAAGTAATTTAAAAATGGAGTAGCGAATATCATTACTTTCTTTTAAACAAGGTAATGATTCTAACAATAAATTATGATAATTATTTTTCCAAGATTCCGTTGTAAAAATACTATCATTAAAAATCGGAGTTAGCATTCCATTGTATTCGAAATATGTATTAAAATGTTGAACAAATTGTCTTAGTTACTTATTTGGTCCCAATAGATCATTACTTTATAAATGATTTCAACTGTTTACAAAGATTTAGGCAAATTTAAGTAATAAAATTACGTACTACGCTCTTCTGCCTACCTTTTCGGGGGTTACTCTATTACTCGAGCTACTTGATTACTCGAGCATTTGGTTACTTGTTTCCGTATTACTTTGGTTTCAACAGTAATTATAATTATGATGATAATTATAGTTATGATAATTATAATTATTTATATAATATTTATGATAATTATGTTATTGATTAGATAAGTAGTCCACTTATCCGGCGTTAACGTCGATAATTATATATATTATTATTTTTGTATTTTGCAAATAATCCTATTAGTAATCTAACAAATCTGTGATTGCAAAGAACAACTGGATCAAGGAACAACTGGGTATTCATCAGCAAGTATAAAATGTGATGGAAGCACGTCTCGATCCGTTACTAAATGTTTTTTATGATATTTACATCTAGAATGTTCCTATATTTTTGTGAACTGTTTTTCTTTATAAATGTCCTTTATATGGTTTTCGTTTAGGTAGATATTATAGTGTCATAGTCAAAATTGTATGATTGGCGACTGACGCGCGGGTAAAAGTTGAAAATGCGTTTCGATGCTGTTCAGATGTGATATTTATTCATTGAATTAACATCCGGCAAATGCAAGCACAATTAAAATACTATTTTCCGCGCTGAATTTCTGTTTGTCAATTAAAATATTTGAAACACTGAAATGATTTCAGTTGCGATTAATTTGATTACTCGGCGAAAATCGACAAGAGACAGCAAATTACAGTTCGGTTTTTGTTATCATTAGCGTGTTGACCGCGCGCACCTTTGTCTAAACAACACAATCATATCATTATATACATATTTATTTATTCTTTATTGTGCACCATAACAGGCAATACACGGGGCCAACTTATTGTGTGTCTAGTGGCATTATCCACCAGTAAATACTTGGAGAATGGTAATAAATATAAAAGCTGGTGCAATAGAAAATAAAAATAATAATAATGACGTCTAATAAATTGGATTAATTACTAAAGTAACGATATGATATGTATACCGGTTTAAATCACGTTTGTTTTTATGGTATTGGCCGAACAGTTTCTAGTATTTGAATATTTATGTTTAAGCTTTCACTGCTTCATTGTTCTAGTGGTTGCAAGTGTGACTGCTGAGCCAAAGATCCTGGCTCTAGGAAAGTATTACTGGCTTTCCTAACTGACAACACCCAGTACTAGTAGTGCGAAGTCTATGCGCCTGGTGTATGTTAATAAACTCAGCCGATATTACAAGGGACGTATAACGACACAGCTGGTAAAAGTGGAAGTACTCAATCTATCCCTTCGGGCAAATGCACGCCTGATGCACTGTTATGTTGCAAATAAATGAAATAATGTAATTACATTTAATTACGTTATTATGATTAATCATTCATTAAATGTAACGCTGAAGCTCTTAAGGATTTTATAACGAAGTTCGGTCACGCTTCTATCATGCAATCGATGTGTCAAATTATGCAACATAGCTTTGGTTAACGTATGTTAAACGATTGCAACTGGTGTGGTAATAGCATTATACTTCTGTCGCCAGTAGATCCCGCTGTCTAGACTTCGCCAGAGGAAGGGTATGTCTGTACTCTGTACCTATCGCTCTATCGCTAAGCAGCAGTCCTACTATTGTTCTGTTCTGTATACCGGGTGTAGATAAGCACATATACATATTAATCTAATTTTGTGCTAAAAAAGTAATAAAACAGGTGTGATTTCAAAGTGATTTCATTTAACTATAAATAGATTTTAGTTAGTCTTTGTCAATAGGTTATTACCTTAATCTATGTATAGTATAATGGGCGTACTGCACTCTTCTGCCTACCCCTTCAGTATATTAACGTGTAATTATGTTATATCTATCACATATATCATCATATATTCACAAACTAATTTGTTATTTCATTTTTCAATCAAGCGTGCTCTAATAAAATGATTAGAGAGCGAAAAGAATGGAAAAACAGTGTTGTTACAGTTCAATTACTCATAAAAACATTTTCATTAACGGCCGAGGAGGGAGCAAACAAAGCTAGACATTTTAGTAGAGATAGAAGAGTAATCAGCCGGCGATAATAAAGAGGACAATACGCGGTGTCGCTGTTGTGCAGCACTCATTATCTGCGGACGTTACCCGCCCACTGGCGTGTGCTGGCGATAGTTTTAATCAAAACACTTTTTGATATTATAACCTGTGTGTAAATGTTTTCTTTTACGTTACGAATCATTAGCAACGTTCCGAGCATGGATCTTTTTTCCAAAATCATTGGTACCTAAGGAGTCTTTTGAAGGTGTCCACCCTGATACCAATATGACATGTCATCACGCTTGCGCTTCCCTAAAGGGCTAGGCAGATGAGTGTAGTACATTCCCACGATTAGCCTGTTATGTGCAACGCTCCAGCATGGAACAGCGGGTGGGTCTACTACCGTATACCGGACACAAATCCATACTTCGAGAATTCCAAGTTAAAAAAGCTCTGTAGCAGTCGACTGAGTTGGTACTAGGTTCAAAATCGAAGCTGCAACTTACCTGAACTTCAGTCCTTTTTGGTATAGTATTTGGTATTGGTACTTATTGAAGCTATAACCTGCTGGAAAGAATTAATATATTTGGGAGTGTACTACACTTCTCTGGCTTCCTTTTCAGACAGATACAGGCGTGATGTTACGTTTAATACATCCCCAAGACCTAATTTATAAAAACAGTGCTCATGTGATTCGCACATCCATTTGCTGCTTCGAATCTAATTGACTTGCTTTTGTTATTTAATAATAACAACGCATGGTTATAATAATTAATTCTAATGTGTATGATTAAAGGTTATGTAATTTTTCGATAAACGGATGCTTTTGAATAATATAGTTCGAGGCGGTGAATGAAATTTTCTTTCTCATAAAAAATAGGAATGAATTCCTTAAAGAAACTGGAAATTATATGTGAATGGATATAAGGATTGATAAAGATTTATCGTGCGCAATCACGGATCAGATGTTGGTATTCTGTTCAAAGCCCGCGGGAGCAAGCCTCGCATCGACTGAATAATTTACACGCACCTTCGTACCGCGATTGTACCTAACACTTTATATTGGTAGGCATGCCGGCAAACGTTGTACATTTTTCTTAACCGTGTTTAAATTTTTAAAGCGCATAATAGAATAAAATCGATTATTATATTTAAAAAAGGTGTAAAATGTTAAAATATGTATTTATGTATCTACATGTATCTACATGTAAATTATATTTATCTTTTATCAGGTAATATTCAAAATTATGCTATCGAGTATGAATGAATAACTGTTTTAGTCGGTTATCCGAATGACTAAAAGTGAATTATGTAAAAAAATAAACATTTATTAATAACACAACGACAATAAAGGAACTTATTGAAGCTTTAAAATACAAGTATGCTTAGACATTAAAATATTTTATTCTACTTTTAAGTATTAAAAAGAAATTTTCAGGTTATATCTATACACTTGCGGGCTAGACTTGTCGTTATTGAGTTTATCAATAAAACTTTCCGAGGACTTTTTTTTTCGCACTTTGAAAGTTACAAGAAACAGATTTGCCAATAGTCTCCCGCAGATAAATTGTACGCAATTTTTCAATATCATCATTCGTAAGGTCTCGGATTTAACAACCTAATAAAAAGAAGGTAATATTAAGTTGACATGATAATAGTAATGGTCATCTCTATCGTTCTTTACTAGTTATGTATTTAGGTCATTCTGTTTGCCCTTAAAATAAATCAAAGTGTAGCCTAGTATGCCTTAGTTTCAATTTCTTAAGTTAATATGTATTAATACAGCCTACTCGGTCGTGTTGGTTGCAAGTCCGACTGCCGATCAGGTCCTGGGTTCAATTTCCGGGTCTAGCATTAATAAATTTATGTAATTTATATTTTCTAGTAGTGGCTCGGAGTCTGTATATGTCCCCGATGTATGGCAATGGGCTCACCACCTATTCCATAGTGGGACGAAAACGTAACTGGTGAAACGTGGGAGTGTTCTACATTCCACTACCTACCTCTTCTGGGATTCAAGCGTGATGTTACGTTTTTTTATATTAACACAACAGCGTTTTACGAGGCTTTTAAAGGTAATTTGTTATCTTTACACCAGTACTGTAAGTATAGCTTTGTAATTTTAAACTTGTTTTCTCTTTTACACGTGATATGTAGGTATGTATATGAATGACATACTACGTAAAATAAAATTTGCGTAAATATATTTAGATTTTCGTCCACTTGAATTTGTTTAAGTTAAATCCATCCATCGCATTTTTCTAATTTGGATTTAAAAGTGAATAAGTACTCGTAAGGATTTTATGAGTGAGATGCGCCCGGGGCAAGTTCGCTTGAACTAACTTCGAGTGCTGAAAGTAAAGTCGGCGACGTACTTACTTGCCTTAGCAGATTATTTCTGTGTGATTTGCTGACATTAACCCGATCGAGAGCTCCGATCCCGTAGTAAATTAAAAATGCTAACTACTCGAACTTTAAAAATATATAGAGCATATAACTTAAATTACATATAATGCTTTTGTGAATGTCTGAACATATTCTACTAAATCGGTATTTTGTTGCCTTTTTCATCATATGCAAATATATTATAGCCATAAAAAAGGCTATATACAATTGTAAGCGAGGTTGGACTGAGTATAAAATTTCCAAGTTATAGTAACCTGTTTGATACTTGTACAAAATTCCGATTTCAGTACAAATAAATGTTGTATGGATGTGCTAATCGTGGCGAGCCCTACATTAGAGAATACAGGTAGATTAATGAATTATTATACTGCTAGGTATGAGTGATGATAAAGTATACAATAACTCACAGTAAGGGAAACTAGAGTCTAAAGTCGATACTGACGGTATGAAGCTCGTGTAATGGAATAGCCATATAAGATTTGAATTTATATACAGTTTTATCTCCCCTGTTCACATAATGAAAGCATAGATAATAAACTATTGTTACAATACAATAAAAAAGCTAAATCAATCAAATATTAAAAACATATTTTATATGCTTTGCAGATATTACGATTAGGTACTTAATTTTGAACGTAGGTCTAGGTACTTTTTATAAATTCACATTTAAAATTTGTCCGTCATTCATTAATGGAATACGGAGAGAAGTTTAAACACGTCTCATTAATTCGTAATGCTATTATGTATTGGCCTTTTGCAAATGTCAGCGGCAATTTAATGAAATTCGCATTTCATTATCTGTTCTGTACTTTTGACATATTGGCGAGTTTTTAAGCATTGTTCTCCAATTAGCTGACAATATTTCGTAAAAGCTGTCTTTGGTAAGTATTATTAATAATACGCATGCAGTAATCGTGAACCACTTTTATTGTAGTCAAGAGGATATAAATCGATAAGAGTACAATATTAAAGTGATATAATAATTTAATAATTCCGACAAGAGAACGACATAAGTAGTTAAGGATGATTCGATTTACATATTTGAATTGTGGTAGTGTCGATTGATTCCTAAATATTAAGTACGTACGCTAATATATATATAAATATAAGTACGCTAAAAAAATTATGCAATGGAATATCAATACATACAAGAATAATATTTCAATACTGATATGGATCGTATGATTTAATAATAAAACTCAAGAATCGTTACAAAAAACAATGGAACATCGATATAACTAGACTGAAAGGCATTTTATCATTATAACAATATGAATGAATTGTACATACATTTGTATCTGATTTGAATATTATGTTAATATGATACAGCGTGCTATAATTATTGCTGGTTATAATTTAGTCGGCTAATAATGCACTAGCATCTATATTAACATTTAACGTCCGTTGCGTGAATTAATTGGCGTCATCGGTCAATAATTTTTGCGGACACCGATGTGCGAACAACATATTTGATTGTCGAAACTAAATTAATGTTTTGACATTATGCTCTTAAATAATATTATTATATTCATCACACTATGCAATAATTTGATGGTGTTACTCATAAAATATTCAACTACTGAATTCGGCTGGCTATTTCAAATATGAATTAAAGTACGTAACTTTTACAAACGTAATATACTATACTCGTAATTCTTATTTGCCGTTTATCAGGCAACTTAGGTCTTTTTTAAATCTTACAAATCTTTATTTGTTTCTACGATTGAACTTCAAGACGTTTTTAAAATTTATAAGTTGATTTTATTGTCATAATCTTATCGCGTTCCGTCTCTTACGGATAAGCAGAGATCCGAATGCCTGATCTGATGTGATTCTTCTAAGTCTTCTTTGTCCAGTTCGGATGATTTCTAAGAGCCGATTGAATAAAACTTAAGTGACAAGTGAACAGACATAATAAAAAGACATAACAACATGTGAGCGGGGCTAGATATTACGTCTCATTACACCAATCCGGGTAAATTGAAAGATCACAACTGGGTAACAGACGCGCGACGTATCCCCTCTGAGGCGAGAGCGTTGTTTTATGGTCGCCGTGCCACCAACAAACTTCGGCAACTGCTTTATGATCCTAATTTATAAGTGAGCGGCGTCGTGAGTATTTACGACTCTTTCTGCGAACCCTCCCGAGTGCGTTCAGCTCGGATGCCTTTAACACTCCGAGAGTCACGTTCACTTGGACGGCAACACTCCAGTGTGATGTCCGCGGTTCAGTAATAGCTAGAGGGCTTTTTATCAATGTTATTGTTCAGCAAGTGTCGTATGGAATGGATTTAAAACTGCACTACGCCTTGTTTATACAAAAATACAAAATTAAAAGAATGCAAAAAGGGTTATGTTCATTATATGGAAAGCACGTGTTTTAATTATAAAAGTTACGAACTTAAGCTCGTCTTACTCAACTTCCGTTTTAATAACGGCTGTAAAATAGAAACGTTTGTTACACGTAGTTCACAGAACTTCTTTGTTCATTAAACTTTTTGACAGTGCGCATCTGCACTGAACTAGAATTGGAAATTAATGCACAACCGAACTGTTATCACGTGTTTCCTTTCTATGAAACTAGTCTTTGTGGTATTACATACAGGAAATTAGGCCACCCTTGTCCTACTAGTACCATAGTATTACTAGTACCCTAGTATTACTAGTGTAATATCAGTGTGATTTGTTAATTACGAGCAAGGTTATTTGATAAAAATAGTTGCTGCGTGTTTTTTTGCTCTATAAAATTTCTCTGACACCTTTCATAGCTAAGTACGTAATCTACTATCGTTCGATACTACCTTATAGTTTATATTTTACAGCGAGTTAAATGTGTTAATATTGGCTGCCTTGTATTGGTGACTGTGTGACGAGTCATACACTCGTCATACGGTCATACAGTACTTGTGTGACTAATGTATTATTTACATTTTGACCACACGTATACTTGTAGATTTCCTTTGTGTAAAATGCGTATAAAGTGAAATTATATAAATTATAATTATATTGGTATACAATCAGCATTCAAACTATAATTAGGCTGTTGACGCACGAGCTCATTTAACTGCTCAATTACTATTTTTGAGAGTGAATTTAAATAAAGTAATATTCACTTATCTCCTCGCTATCCAACCGGTCAAGGTTCTGTAGGATTCGGGATTGCATGCAAATGAATTACTTCACAGTTTATCCGCTGTTCGTTCCACTAGTCCTTGTGGCTTCGCCGGAAAAAGTCGGCAAACTCGAAAATGAGTAAGGGATTAGAGTTTTTCTTCGTAAGAATAAAAGAGTGGAGGTGTGCGATGTATCTAAAGGCGAAATGCTGTGGTTTTGATGGTGTTTTGCATAAAAAAGCGAGCTTTTATAGTGATAGTTTTCCACGATGTATGTTTCTACTACAGTGTGTTAAGATCGTCGGATGTACTATATCTAGGTCGGCCCATGTGTGTGTGTCTGGTAAACTTGATTTAGAGAACTCCGAGGTGTGGATGAGAAGAGCACCGGTAATTGGGAAGGTGACAGGACTATGGCTCATGTCTCTGTGGCCAGCTGTAATTATCTGCTGTACAGTGATCCTCAGGTACTTGGGGTTATCGTATTCTGACTTACTGTGATATTTACTCAGTAAAACGCAACTAATGTAAGCACCTAGTTTGGGCAAAACAGTATGGGTTTTTTAACTTCAAATTTCCCATAGATGTACCGAATCTTTATTTGTTCCAGGTGTATGTATAATATAAGTACCTAGTTGCCTATCCCCGGGGGAAAAACTGGCGTGATATTATGACGTGATATATATCGTATTGTGGTAGTTACATGTAAAACCATTGAAGTTTTGATTCCACTCACTTTGCGCTGTAGAGTGTGATGGTGACTTCATTAGGACCACTTCCGTTCACACTTTGATGAAACCACGACCCGAACTGCAAAACGGTCGTAAATGAAAAATTTTGTCCATACGCCGGCGAAAATACCCCTTGCATAACATTAATATTGCTACTACACACTTATGCGTCGATACGAATAAGTGTGTAATAGTAATATTAGAAGCGAAGGCAAATATACACACACTAATATCACCAATTTTACTATGTCTTTGACATCTTCTAATACTATAACATAAATAATATGACGTGTAGTCTGTTGTCTTTTTTAATATGTAAAGATCGTATACTTTTTTCAATAGTGTTGCTCGCTTGCTATTATCAATAGTCTTTGTTTCTATTATTTTACTTGCTTCGTTCTTAGGTTTTAATATTACTTTGCACTCAGACGAGCCGTGTAATGGACTAAAAAAGGACAACGTTACAATGATGTATCTTCTGTGTGTGGTGAGCAAGGACCCGTCCGATGCCCATCCGTCATTTAGCTAGTACATGTCACAAAAACGTATTATTTCGATTTTAAAAGCAAAACGCACCAAGTATGATACATAGGTATTTACAACGATGAATTTTAACGGGATTTCGCTTCAATTTAATATTACATTGGTGAATAATATTTATACCAAATTGTCCCTTTACATCCGTCTACTGTTACTTATGTATATTTAATTTATATGATTTTTTTAAACAATACTAATGAGAAAATTATTTTATTACAACTTTTATAATTCCTACATTATTAATTGAAACGAATTTATTAATAAAATTGATTAACAATAAAATAAAATTTACAAATATTTATAAATTAAAATTCTATTCGTTCCTATTTCAAATTCGCGTTGCATTAACATACGCGTCCTTTGAACGTGAAGTATCGCGTCGCACATTGGCAATCTGTGCGGGCTTTATATGAAATTTTGCAAGCATAAATTAATTTTCAATTTGCCTTTGACGTTTCGCTGAGCCGGCCGACGTGTCTCACAGGCGAGGTATTAACCCGAACATGACGCCCTGCGCCTATTCGCTGCACCATATCTCACTATACAGCTATGTCTTGTCAGACGAGTTATCATAAACTTAATTTGAATACTGTCGTACTAGGGTGCGAATATATTTCGAATATAGTGATATTCGAAGAAATGTTATATCGTTTGGCTAATAGTGAAAAGAGTTCGGATTTTGTTAATACTGCTGTTGACAACGAAAATAAAATAATGATATATGTATACATTAATGACGGATTTTCCATAGAAAAAGTCGCGGGGTTTGTAAGGGCATATTTAGCAATCGGTACTTATTACCTTTTCCATAAGGGACATGATGTGATGATATACACTGACAAAGTCATGTGAAAATTCTTGTCACTCATCCTATATATAAAGGAATTATCCAGTGTACATACATACATACATACATATCATCACGCCGGGTCCCTTGCGGGGTAGGCAGAGAGCACCGAGTGCCAAATA
>DWTO01000443.1:0-21348 GCA_018244755.1 Jemadia pseudognetus | reverse complement strand
GAGGCTGTGGGCGGACGGGCGGGCGCGGGGGGGGGGGGAGGCGAGCGGGCTGGCGGCGGGCGCGGCGGCGCAGGCGCGCGAGCGGGCGCAGCACGCAGCGGGCGGCGCGCGCGAGTGGCGCTCGGCGCAGGAGCTGGACGCGGCGGCGGCCGACGTGGACCAGCTGCGCGCGCACGCGCTGCTGGTGGTGGCGCGCGTGCTGGGCCTCGCGCACAAGGAGACCACATTCCGTTTCATGTTCCGGTTGGTAGCGAGAACATATGTACCTCCAGTATAGCTCCTTTTATATATATGTGTTTCATATATCGTGTGTGAATGTGCAGGGGCGCAGCATACGCGGACTCGTTCCAGTACCAGCGTTGTATCGACCTGTGGCTGTGGGCGCTGGAGGTCCGCATCGTGCACCACACCGTGCTATGCCCCGGTCAGTATCCTCTCTGTTACGGTGTACGTACTCGTAAGTTGATCCGATATATTAGTGATCGTTGTAGTCGTAGAGTAATGTTTTAATCGGTTGGTTGTCTCTGGGACTTTGTCATACCTACCTACACCTATGTATATGTCATGCTTAAAATAATAAAAATGAAGCGACAAAAACTTGCAGGCATTATTTTTCTCTATACGTATTATGCTTCGTATGATTATTGTAACCGTGCGCTCAAAATATGATTGTATACATGGTGGTGTACGTGCGCGCAGAGACGCGGCACACGGCGCAGGCGCTGACCCGGCTGCTGTTGGCGGGGCTGGGCGGGCGGCTGGTGGGCGGGCGGCCGGCCGGCGAGCGTGTCACGCGCTTCGAGGACGTGGCGGTGGCGTTGGAGCTGCTGGCGGGCGGCGTCACGCGCGCCTGCCCGCTGCTGCTGGTGCGCCCACACAGCCGCGCTCAGGTACGCCCTGACCCGCTGTAACAACTAAAATGTACTCCTGTTTATTTATAAAATGTTTTCCGTATGACCGTGAAGTGTATATCTGTAGTTATCAAGTATCTGTATCAAGCATTAATATATTGTTCGCGCAATTTGAACGGGTAGTCAGATAGGATTCATTTAGATGGGGTCCGAACGTAAGCAATGATTTAGTTGTTTGTTCGGTGTTTAGCGAATGGTGAATGGCTCTTGACTCATCAGTTGAATCAGGCTAGGTTACCATCAGTGGCAGGAGCTAAAGTAGTGGGGGTGTGCAGATGGAGAGCAGCGCGATGGCGCTGCGCTGCGTGCTGCACCTGCTGCACGCGGCGCTGCGGCTGGCGCGCGGGCCGGTGGCGCGGCGGCGCCTGGCGCGCTGCTGCCGCGCGCTGCTGGCGGCCGACGTGCGCGCGCCGTGCGGCGACTCGCTGCTGCACCTGGCCGCCTCGCGCTTCGATTTAGCCTCCTCCGTTTACTTCCCCGACGACCACCTGCCGCCGGTACGCACACTTTCACGTGTCTATTTAAGAAACTCACGTTCATGTTGGTACGTTTCGGTTAGGACTGAAACGTTAATGGTTTCGAAAGGGGCAAGTTTGGCAAGTTCTCTTAAAATAAAGTCGCCATTAATCTCGTGACAGCCCGGGAGATAATGTTTTTATAAAATATCAAAGCTTATGTTGCGTTATTCCTTCCTATCGGAAGGCGAGTGTGAGCAACTACTAGTTGTTTTGCCATCGCTTGCTCACGAATACCATTTCTTGGCGGAATATGTCGAGCGACGCGAATTGATCGGGATTGTATTAAGTTGACGTATAGTACAAGTGCAGGCGTATGTGGCAGCTGCCGGCGGTGTTCCCCAGCGAGGAGGTGGTGCGGCTGCTGCTGCGCTGCGGCGCCGACGTGTCGTGCGGCAACGCGGCGCTGTGCACGCCGCTGCACGCCGCCAGCGCGCCGCACAACTTCAGTAACGAGGTGAGCCCGCACCGCGCCGCGATTGAAACATGCGCAGCGAATAATTTCATTAAAAAATTCCATATCAAGCATTTTTACCCATTTATAAGTGACCTGTATTCTGTGCGAGTGTGCTTTGTTTTGTTGAATTTTGTGTGGATGTGATATTTTCTTAAAAGAATATTATTATTAGAATTTAATATGTATATTCTACATAGAATATCAATAACTATTTGAACTACGAAAAAATAAGAAAGTGAGCCATCGAACTTACAATTCTTACTTGTGTACGTATAATTGTTACCTGGCTATACTGTATCATCTGTTGTCATGTAGCACCATATTTCACACTTATGATATTCCACAAGATTATTTCGTTATCACCTCGACAACTATGCATGTCGAATGCGTCGCGACTATTTCATATAAGTGATGAGTTCACAAGGTGGGTGCCGCAGCTGGATTAACGAGAGGATCGACGTGTCGGCAGGTGGTGGAGCTGCTGCTGGCGGCCGGCGCGCACCTGGACCAGCCCAACCTGTTCGGCGACACGGCGCTGGACGCGCTGCTGGTGTGCGCTGAGTCGCGCGTGCTGCCGCTGCAGCACGTGTCGCTGGCGTGCCTGTGCGCGCGCGCGCTGGCGCACGCGCCGCCGCCGCCGCCAGACCTGCTGCCGCGCGCGCTGCACGCCTTCCTGCTGCTGCACCGGCCCGCGGGCCGCGCGCCCCCGCTGACGGCCGACGAGGACGCGCAGCTGCAAGCCATTTTGCTGCAGGACGCGCAACAAAATCAGCCGCGCCCAGACCAACCGCAAGCGCAACAGAACGACCCGAATCAACAGGAGCAGCTGAACCAATATGAGCAGCAGGCTTAACGCGTCGAATAACTCTTCAACATGTGTCTATTGGAATAGTTAGAAACTGTTCCCAGCATTTCACTTCCTTGTTTAGTAATACATTACCGCACATCGCCTCTTTGGCTGCTAAGAGAATAACAATTTTTGTTCTATTGCGTACGTTAATCTGAAGAGCTGTCACAGGGTTTGCAGTGGCGAAAACGTCGGGGTGCGAGGCAAATATTGTTGCCGGCTGTGACCGCGAAACGTACACTTATAATTAGTTAAGTTAAAATCATGTGTATATAAACTGTTGCTTTCATCAATTCTGTATAAATGCTTGCGGTAAATCGAGAATAATAAAAATCCCGGTATTCTTTTTCATAAAATATTATTACTACGGTTAGGTAATGATTTGAAAGTGTGATTTTGGCAGGAAATTAGGCAAACGTGTGACAGTTGAACGTGTCTTTTCGCCTACTCGTATTTTGAACATTTGTGAACTTTCTACACTGAATTAAAGAGCCTGAGTGGAAAACAGCCTAATAACTTTTGTACATAGCTTTTATTACTAATATTTAACCAGGGTTGATACTTAGGACAAATCCCGGTTTGGTCATAGCCTGTATGTTTTTCCTAATAGGTTTTTTATATTATTTAAAGTTGCCGTTTTATCACTCAAATATTTGTTACCATATTTATAGGTGTTAATGCGTAGGTTAATGCACACCGGTCAGAAATGGTTCCAAAATTGATTCTAGGGGAACCCGAACTGTGCAATTTTTTGTTGTAGAAATATAAAAATATATACGAGTATTTTCCAGTAGACATAATATACTTGATCTCAATGTTACAATATCACAAGTTTAAATTGGTAGATTTGTATAGGATAGGATAAGTACCTATAGGTTACCTATATACATAATATCTCTAATTATTAATGAACAAAACAAAAACACCATTACTTATACTGGAGTGAAACTCTGTATAATTGTTACTGATCGCAGACGCGTCTGTTATTATTGAGCGGTGTGAAATATAATCACTCACCTATTAATGCACAAGAAAACATGGCTCACTCTTATCAGTGAAAATCTTATTTCGTCTGGCAGGTGTAAGGACAGGACATCACGACCTGCACCCGTGTTTATGAAACTACTAATATGAACAATTCGATAATCTGTATAAAGTGTAAATATTGTCTTGTAGACGCCATAATTTTATTGTTTAATGCTTTAATCCACTATTTAAAATAAGTCTGTAGTAAATTTCGGTAGCGCGCATGGCTCACCCACATTTATTCTCCATGACTTCAATATGTATACGATGTAAGTAGGTATATATAGATATTAGTGTAGTTGTCGTTATTTATATATTTAGTCATCGTCGTTGCCGTATACGTTACAAAATATTTATTGCTTTTATTGTATCTTCTTAATAAAGTCGATGCTGATTCCATAGTAGTTTTATTGTCATCATTGAATGTTGCTACTATCAGTGATGTGACATATTTTGATTAGACAAGAGTAATTAAATATTCATACGATATAGATACATATTCTTTTGTTATATTTGAAATATATTGTTTTTTTTTGTATTTTCTATACAGTATAAGGTGAGTCACAGTAAAGTTATAACTTATAATAAGTTCGTTATTGGGCAAGTCGACATTCATTGTTTCGACAATTACGCGATTTTACTTGTATTTAGCAGCACCTGAAGTTTGCGAACTATTTCGCATTACGCTGGTTGGAGTATCGCACTCACACTGTTGCTTTATAAAGAAAGGATTGCGATGGGTGAAGGGAAAGTATATTTAAAATATAAGCATACACATATGGGTTTATTTACATACAAAAGTTATAAATCCACAGCACGCAGAGGTAGCACACGGACCTCACATTTACATAACATATAGTTTCATAAAAATAAACGAGATCTCATATTATAATTTCTTAGGTTAACCCACACACGGCCATCCCATTGCAAACTAGGAAGAACTTGAGCAGTCACAAACAATAAGCTTGCATACATAAACTTTTAAACAAACATATTTATTATAATTTGCTAATTTCGTAACCAACACAATATACTACAAACACGTTCTCGTCAGGTAAACATTTGTTCTGAGTGGATATCGAACCTAAGACCTTCGGCTCAGTTGTCAGAGTTGCCGATAACTACAATAGCAAGCAACAGTAACTAATTTATCGTTATAAATCTAATGGACAGAATACAATAGTCTTCTTTTTCTAATCTCTTAGTACATATCTTCTTAATATCTTAGACACTTGCGCTTTATGTAAAAAATATAGCGAAATATCCATTAAATTTGAAGTTATTAAAATTTAAGAAAATAACAAGTACACGTCGCTTGATTCGTGTGACTAAAGCAGATAAATTGAACATTTTAGCTACCAACAGTGAATTTGATAACATTGTTTACAAAAAAATATATAATTTACTTCTTTTAACGTGAGCTATCTGCCATTAAAAGTCTTATCGATATCGGTTAAGCCGTTTCAGATATTATCTGGAACAAACAGACAGACGGGCTTGTGCACGCCACGTCGCGCCGAGCGATCAGTTTCTTCATTATTAATGTATGACTTCTTAATGTTACAATGAACATTTAATAATAATTATCACTTTTTCGTCACCGGCGCCGTCCTTACTATTAGTAGCGTTAATTTTGCCTTATAACTTGAAATCATCATTCAGCCTAATCCTAAATTATGTACAGACAAGGCCATGTCAGAATCAAAAATTACATATAATTACACTTAATAACTTAAATAATACGAGAACGAGTATTATGTATACACAAAACTGAAACTTAACGTATTAATAGCTGCTTTATTCATTATTTAAAGGAATCGTTCTACTCATATTGTAGTTAACACGGAGTTACATTTCGTATAATAGTATACGTTGATTTGCTCGCTTATTGTAACCGATGGACGCCTCGTTGGTCCATCCTCCCCTCCCAGTAACATCCGGCAGTAGAGCAGCGGGAGGCAGTTCGTTGTTAGTGGTGCTAGCCGCGGGCGCGGGCGGCTGTTGCCTTGAAATATTTAAATTACAATAATTTAACTTTGTTTTCTCAGCTTCTTTTTTACTTTTCGTTGTGAAATTGAAGTATACTGACTTATCCGAACTTTTCAAACTATTGTAATTTACAATTTTTTTATAGGATATAGAATCATGATAAACGTGAAATTTTACAGAAAGTGTCTAACACTTCTACTTTAAAGATCAGACAAAATGTGTGACGCAACTAAAATAGAAGGAACTTACCGCTACGGGGCGCGACGAGCGCTCAGGGCAGCGCCGCCAGCGTCGCGAGCGCGGCGAGCGCCAGCAGCGCGGCGGCCTCGCCCGGCACCAGCAACCAGCCGCGCGGCGCGGCGGCGCCGGACCGCGCGATGTTACGGCGGTGGCGGTCCACCACGAAGATGCGCCCGCCCATATCTGCGCACAGACATCACTCGTATCAAGTGGCGTCGAATCTACACACGATCCCTGCGGAATGCTCTCTATTCTCTGACAAAAAACGTGTGCATGCATACTTGATGTAACTCATTTAATATTCATCTGATAAAACGGTTGAGGTGAATATTAGTTAACATCAGATTTAGCTTCAATACAAAGCTTCGTTTTTTAATCGATGTCGACAGGGTGCATATTAGTGATAAGCGAGTCCCTTACCGGGGTGTGTGAAGGAGTGGTAGTAGACGCGATCGGGCCATGTGGAGTTGGGCGTGAAGCTGAGGTCGGCGGCGCGGCCGGAGCACTGCCACGTGAGCGAGCGGTTGAAGGCGCGGAAGGTGGGGAAGGTGTCGCGGCGGCGGTCTGAGCCCTGCGCCGGCGCGGCCGCGCACAGCGGGCCGGCCGCCGTGGGGCTGAGGCGGCCGCGCCGCGTGGGCCGCGCGCCCGCCAGCACGCGCACGCCGCGCTGCGCCGCGTCGCTCAGCCGCTCCAGCCCGCCGTGCGGCTCCGACGTCAGCACCAGCGGGTGGTACTCTTCTGCCGAGTGCGGGTCGTCGCCGCCCTGCACCTGTTCATACGTTCATACTGAAAATCGTAGGCGACACTTCGCCGTGTTCTCTCGCTTCGTTCGTCATCTTTCATATCTCTCGTCAGTGTAATATTTTTTACTGCTGGAAGTCGATTAATATATCTTGTTTTGTTCCAAATAGTACTTTCTAAAGGGCTGAATGAATACCTTAAATGTGTAGTGCAGTCCTCGTCTGAGCTGCAGGTCGGGGGCGAGCTGGCCATTTATATACCAGGCGGTGGGGGGTGCGGCGGCGCGACGTGCGGCCAGACCGCGCGGCCCGCCCGACGGGCCCAGCGCGGCGCGGAACACGCGCAGCGCCGGGTCGAACAGCTCGGCGCGCTCCCAGGCGCCGCCGACCGCCGCCGCGTCGCTCGCGCCGGGGCTGGGCCTGCTCGGGGCCAGGCGCGATGCACTCGTTAGTGCTGCTAGTATTGCCTAATACCTGTCCGATTCAAAGCTGGCCACGGATGAGTCGCTACTCCTTTTTATATTGGATTATCAATTATACATAATTGTTACTGTCTCATCGAGCCGGGTACAATTAGATAACTATATGATAGTATGATCAATCACACCTCAAAACTATGACAAGATACAATCCAGACAATAAGATATGTTGGTCCTGTTTTACGCTATCGCTGTCAGTTCTTCATGAATTTAAAGTAGGATGAAGCTCTGTAGCACACCGGTCAAGTGGATTTACTTACATGGTGAAATCAAAGCAGTCGTTGTATGGCGGGTTCTCGTTCAGCTTGAGCCTGACGTCGTGCTTGTGGTACAGTCGGTGGAATGCGGGCTCCTGCTCGTAGTCTAGAGGACCTACGGCCCACACCACGTACACCGGGCTCTCCGTCGGCCATTCGAGATCTATGGGCTCCGCTGCAATGTAGAAATTGAATATATAGAATACCCACTGCCCTTAGTTTATTCGGTCACGACGAATAATAATTATCGGTAACTTTTTTAAGTTCTTTTTTTGTAGAAAACTTTCATATATTACGATAATGAAGTATTTTAGTGATAAAGTTGTGTCAAGCATCCAATGCGTGAGTGGCGGAGTGTGGGCGCGGGGAGCTCGTACCGGGCGCCAAGCCGCGGCGGTAGCTGACGAGCGTGAGCCCGTCCGCGCGGCTGGCGCTGAACACCTGGTAGCTGTCCAGCCCGCCCAGCCGGTCGTCGCGGCACACGCCGCGCCACTGCCCCAGCACCTGCACGCACTGCAACGCGCACGTCACCCTCGTTACCATTCGCCTCTGCGTCACCATATTGAATAACTACGAATCGTTTGATATAATATAGTAAACACTCGCTTTAAAAAATGTGTTGGTCACGTTACTTCTACATTATTTTCCTAACTAAATTAAGGTGCACGAGTTAACTCGAGCGTTCTAAACTGGCCAAACTATGCACACTCGAGATAATTCGAGGGGCAATGTACTTTATAGCTGCGTATAGCTCTCTAAATTATGTTTTTTACATTACAAATTTTTTTTGGCGGGTCTTTGTCTAAAAAATTGTGCATTAAAGGGTTAAAAAAAAACTAAAGTACAAATAATTATTAAACTTGAAAATAAGTTTAGGTCGTGTAAGGAGCTGAGCTCGCGCGGGCGGCGTACGCACGGGCGCTCGCGCCGTGATGTTGTAGTCGGTGGCCAGGCCGCGCTGCGCCACCGCGTCCCAGCGCGCCACGGCCACGTCGGCGCCCAGCATGGCGGAGCGCTCCGAGCTACCCGACACACCGAACGCCATGTACTCCTCTGCGCCAATCTGAGGACACGCCCGCTATACTTTAGCGTATGCCTCTTATTATTATACATCTAGTATAGTAATAAAAGCTATTTAAATATATCATTATCAACCTAAGTCTATTGTTGGGTCACCCTTGAGGGGTTTAGTTCCATAATCTCTATGTTCAGTAAGCGCAGAGCACGACTTCTCGCAACACCTACGGACCTACTACTACCTACTAGCCTACGGACCTACAGCCAGGGCATTCAGTCGTGCCTAGGTAGGCTGCGCCACACCGCGATCTGCCAGTGCCGATTACATTACTATGTAATATCGTTACAAATATATCAATAACATGTCTTTAACAATCACTAATTAATTGTCAATAATTATTGCCGAATGAGCTACAGGAAGTTGTTTAAATTTTAATTAATTAAAAAAAAATTAAATGCAAATTGCTGGAGCCATTGATATATAAAAGCCATAAAATTTGTTAAATTGTTTAGTGAATATATTTTCATATTTAAGATGATTAAATATTTTTCCATCACCACACCAACCAGAGCTTACTTTTCCCGCCAACTGTATAGTGATCTGACTGCCGAACACCTCCCAGGATACTTGGTAATCTCTGTGCAGTTGCTTGCAGTGTGGTAGGGTTGTCCTGAAAACAAAAGCATCGAGCGACAAATTTTTTGAAAGTATGTACATACAAAACTTTTAAACAGTATAAACAGGTCTAAGTCCTTAAATGGATAGCGACTTGTGTGGGTGTGTCTTAGTGTCGGAGGGCGGCACGTTGAGCGCGTCGGGCACCAGCACGGAGCCCAGCGCGGCCTTGGCCTGCACGTCGTACACGGCGATCCAGTCGATCTCGAACACCGTCTTGCCGCCCGGCAGCACCAGCGTCACGTCCTCGCCCGCGTACGAGCGGATGGGCTCCAAGCTGTACAGTACATTTTGTCATGAATATTTTGTGAATTTGTCATGAATATTCCAGTATATTGGGGCAGTATGCATTTACATTTTAACTTTGCACACCAACATTCAACTTCTTACTTACTAAATGTAGATGCAGTGATTGTAATTTCTAAAGTCAACAAATGCATTTTCTTGATTTACAAATCAATCAGTTGATTTACTGTTATTCAAAATGCATGTTAAGTACTTTGAAATAACAGAGAATGAATGAATGAAAAAAATGATAGAAAATTGAAATATGAGATTACAAGAGATCATAACGTTAACAAACAATTGTTGCTAAACATAGTCAGCTGCTGAAGAAATGGTAGGTCCGGCGGGAAATTATAGTGATAAATAACACAAGGGTTCTAACAGGTTTAGAAAAAAGTGATTAACATTAGCATGTTCTGCAGTTCCTATATATTTCGTAGATCTCTTTAGTTTCATATCATCTGGTGATCCAGTTCTTTAGTTTTACTACAGAGAGTTCATCTGCAATTTGGTTGCTTAGAACGAGATTAATCCTATATTATAACACTCACTATCCATCTTCATCAGGAATCTTTGTGCCCCTGGAAGATGGCTGTGGCCCCACACCCATCCAGAAGTACACTTCCTCACCGTTGCTTTCATACTTGAATTCTGGAATACTGCAATTTTTTTTAATTACAACATTTCTTACGTTATATTGATATCATGATAGGAAAAATTACTCCATTGTTATTTGGTATCGAACCTCCTGATTTTTCAACTTAACTATGACAACTTACAACTTGTCCATGTGCATGTGGCCTATTGTTCCCTATGAATCATGTGCAAACCATATTTAACTCTTTAGTTGAACAGGATGGGACATCCTTGACATTAGTTACGTTTACAAGAGTTACAGAGTGATTACAGGTGTTTGATTCATTTAATAAGAACTGCTTAATAGTGCAAGGAGTAAAAGACCGACATAAAGGTGGATGCATCCATGAACTTGACGTTTTGGCTTGAGAGGCGCGCGCCGGGAGAAGCAGCCAAAGGCGCTAGCTGGCGCGGCGCTGGCGCCTCGAAGTCTTCGGGGACATACACATCGCCGAAGGCGTTCTGTGTCGCGATATCGTATATCGCTAGCCAACTGATCTTTGACACCTTCTTGCCATCTGGCAATCTTAGCCGCAGCTCTTCATTGTAATAACGCTCAAGAATATTAGTTCTGAAAATGACATTTTTGATTTTGAGAATGAGATGTTTTCCTCTTCAAATTTTCTAACCACAGTGCTTAGCTAACTGATTCATAGTATTTGTGGCCACAGCCTTCATATTTGATTTGTATTACTGTAAATAAGTCATGTTTTAGTGAAAACAGACATAAGTAGAATATTATATTTGAGAGGCCCATTCGTTGAATGGTTAGTGAACTTAATTGCTGAATTGGAGGGTTGTGAGTTTAAATTTCATACATGACAAATATTTGTAAAATGAGCACAAGTATGTAGTCTGTGCCTGGATTTACGAAAAATATTTATATATACATTTGTAAATATGTTGTTTATCAATTGTCTGGTTACCATAGTACTAACTCTTTTGGGACCAGGTGGCTATGTGTGATGGCTCAATATAGTATTATACTACACTCACTTGCCATGTTGGTCAGCAACAATGAAACCCATAGGTCCTGGTCGCCCTGAGTCACCTGCCCAAAAGAATGTATCGTCCCCTGTGCCATCATAGTTGAAGTCTACCAGTAAGATTGTCCAATCATCCACAGCATAAACATCTCCTGATACCTGGAATATTTTAAAATATTTGGTATAAAATAAAAATTGACATGTACTAATAGCATTTCAGTTTTTTTCTTTAATATTTATCAGTCTAATATAATTGTCTTTATAAAGTAAGGATCAATCTGTATATGCTGTGTATCTGTATGCTGTGTATGCTGTATATCTGTATATGCTGTAGGATAAATGATTTATCCCAAACCAATAAAGTCATAATTTAGAAAGTAAAATATTTTACAAAAATTGTATAGTGGGTCTGGAGAACTACATATTTCAATTTATTAGGATATTTTTTTACATAGGTATGCATCAAATAGTGTTATTATCCATTCAATTATAGTTTTATAATACAACATCTTGAAAGTACACTTAGGTATCTCTAGAGATCTGGGTCACTTTAATACACTGGGCATATATGAGTTAAATAATAAATGTTAAATTATTTCTTACTTACATTCAAATTCAATCTTACAGTTATGAAGCAGACATGAAAACAATACATTCAATAAATATTGTTGGAACAACTTGAAAAGCACAAGATTAGTATAATAATGTACCTAATACTAATTACTAAAGAGATATCTTCGAAAAACTTGGACACTTTTTGTTTAAAAATAACAGTGAAGTAACTTATTCATTAATTACAATTTAATTTATACAATTATACAACCGGTTTTATCAAATGTCAAGTTTGGTGTTGGTCCACTAACCCAGGTTAGACATTCTCTCTTATAAGCGGTCGAAACTGTAACGATATTGACTCACAAGGTTGACTATTGTTAAAAGCTTGCAGAGAAAATGTTTTCAATGAATTTAAAAAATGTACATTACCTGGTGGTGATACGAGTTCAGCTTTCCTATATATTTTCCTTTGTAAGGTCCTTCGTCATCTTGTGAGCTGCAGTCTAAAATTTAAGTAAAACCATAGCTCTAACCACTGGGATAATATTCACAAGAGAAAGTTAAATTGACGAAGATAAATCCATTTTACCTTGTGCGATGAGTACAAGTAATAAAAAACATATTTTGAACATGATTTAAGTAAAGATTCTAATTAATAATTACACTGATATTTAATTAAAACATTTGTAAAAACTTTTCCCTTACAACTATACAAAATACTACTTCGCGCACTGACGTTAACTTTACTTCCGGCTGTTTTGCACAACTTGACATGTCACTGAGAAAGTACGATCTCAAATATCAATAACTTAAGCAAGGCCATGCATCTGATTGGTTGAAAAGCAACTATTCATTTAATCCAACCAGTAAGCTTTGAGTACTTTCACTTTTGAATCGTGCTGCAAATGAGAATAAAATACGAATTCTTGGAATAGTTTTGCAAGTATTGCAAGTGTTCAAAAACTGAATATCAGTATTTCTTAAATTGCAATTTGATTAACAATCTTACAATAATAAAAGTATTTTACAAATGTATGATGGCAAATGTTCATATATGTTATTAAGATGCTATTCTATGTTTTTATTTGTTTTAAATTAATCCGTAATAGCAACATTGGCAAATAATGGCGGGATGCTTAATAAGTCTCAAAAGTAATACATATATATAAATACAAATCGTTATATCTTTAAAACAAACTTAAGTGGTATATTTATTATTATTGCATAACATCAATCCCGTATTCCCCGAACAGCTAGGCATTTCTATGCCTACTTCTCTCTTGCGTAGTACACCCCCGCATTTCGTCAATTATATTTAAGTCACACTATGGAACGAGTGGTACGCTTAGTGGTATACACTGGGTATAAATATCAACCACTAGATACTACAAGGTTTCCTAGAAAAATCCAATACCTCAATACCGAGGACCTCTAGATCGACAGTCGCGTTTACATTTAAGTACCTACATAACGAATCATAAATGTGCGAAGTGTAACTTTTTTGTAAAGGTTATTATTTAATGTAAGAGTGTAGCTGGAAATAAATAGAGGCGTGTCCCTATCATAAATGTCGAAATAATAATTCGGATCACTCTTTTGTTAATCCGTAATACTTGTATGTGCTTTTGACAATACGTTACTCAAGGTGTTCAAAAAATACCAACAAGGATATAAAAATTACTTAAAAAGTACATATTAAAAGAGATATCTCGATAGATTGTGTATTAATAGGGAAATTTAATTATGAAAATTTCAAGAATTCCATTAAACATTAAGTAACGCTTTGTCGTTTTCGGTTTAAAGTGTTACATAATAAGAAATAATTAAAACAAATAACTAAAGCAAACCATAGCTTGCCTATGGTTATTACGGTACTACTATGGTTACAGATGCTATCATCTGTGGAATGCCTTATTTATAGATGATGTGTTTGAATCCGCACTCAAAACCGGCCTCGTGCGAACCACCGCCAGAAGGGAGAGGCAGAAGGTCGCAGTGCCCACTGACGCAATCTAACAGACGTACAATTATGTAGTAAGGGAGCGATGACCGGGGAAATTGGACTGTTGCGACAGGAGCTGCTAATTGCAGTTTGCAACATTCAGCTCAGTACTTTATCGTATATGAAATAGCAGTTTTTTTCTTCGCACGGACGACAGTGTCGCGATTTTCGTAATTTTCGAGATTCTTCTCTGTAGGATTCACGAGTGGATATATCCACTGTTCTAGCGACACTGTTCTGGTAGCGCTCGTATTGTTTTAAATCAGGTTGTATAAATGCTACGGGGGACAGTTCACGACCGATGCTGTGTACAGCCAGCCAAATATGCAACTGATACGTTAAGTACTTGCCTCTTTGGTCCTGTTATAGCATGCGCGACTGCCAATCGGGATGTCCTGGGTTCAAAACCCGGGTGTGACATTACTGGATTTTTTTTAATTTAGATTTTCTAGTAGTGGCTCGGAATCTGGAAATGTGCCCGATGCATGGCAATGGGTGGCAAACAAGATGCATCGTGCTTGCAACCAACACGACCAACGAAGCAGTATTGCATTGTCTATTTTCTAATTATGTGGTGTACAGTAGAGTTTTATATTGTATATCTATACCCTTATCACTTAGGCAAATAATTCATTTGCGGCACGTCAGTGGAGGCGCGTTTGCATAAATGCATGATAACTAGAGAATGATTAATTCTGTATAATTGAGGACTATCCCTGTCGCGTGCTCTTGCTTAATTGTTAGTTAATTGTGGCAACGCGCGGTCTCAATTTACTGACTTTAGTCATATACTGTACACCAGGTCTGGATAGTCCATAGCAGTAAAACAGCGCTTGCGTTACTCGGCCCTGGGCTGTACTGAGAAGTGACGTAATTTATTTATATTAAGATTGGCAAATATTTCGATGTGCCTACTAACGGGAAGCGGTCATCTATGGATTATTAAAACAGCCGAGAAGTGGCTCGTGTTTAGCGTTCTATTTGCGCGTTTCTTAGAAAACGCCATGTCATAGTGTTTCGAGCTGTATTCGAAACGATAGTTTTGCTGTTATCATTGAAATACAAGTTTGGGGACTTGTTATCATGCTAGCCTATGTGCCAAGTAGCTGGTGCTAAGTGGTGGCGCGGCCGCAGTGAAAGTGCAGGTGACGCACGCAGCCGACTTACCGTTCATATTTGATTCAACTGGCGACGCAGCTGAGCGCCGACCGCATTATGGTGAACATTGATACAACGCCGTTATCTATCTATTTGACTGCCGCGTTGGGCGAGTGTTGGCGAGCGCGACGGCCGATCAAGACGTACTGGGTTCGATTTTCCGGTCGGGCAAAGCATTATTGGATGTTTCTAAACTGTTTCCAATCTATACCAATACATAGTCTGGATTCTTGCCTTGTGTATGGCTATATGCTCACTTCGTATTTCACGATCGGACGTATAACATAGGTACCTACTTGGTGAATCGTAGGATTGTACTACACTCGTCTGCCTACCCGTTCGGAGAAATACAGAATTGACTTCATATATCTCACTACTAGGAGGAAAGCTACCTTGGGCTGCAAGCGATTTGTCTAAAAGAGTTCCAGGTCTACAATCACTGCAGTTTACATTCTCAATCGGGTCACATTTAAAGATCGATCACTCCTGCTTTCTTGGTCTGGGCGAAGTCCAAACTCCATGTCGAAAATATAATGAGCTAACTCAAACAACATATTGCCATAATAGAGTTTGACCTGAACATCACAACACAGTACGCCAGCTGTGGGCCAATTTGGTGTTAGTGTCACGTAACGCGTACCGTATGGCCCAGATTGTTGTACCGGTGTGCGCTACTGGTATGTACTACTGTGCCAATGTTAAGCGTTATTTGTGACGTGTCTACAAAAACATAAGTAAATCAACAACTAGGCTTCAAACTAACGTTATTCAAATTATTTATTTTATGCTCGCCAAAACACAGCAGTGAGAATTCATTAATGTTTTGTCTATAACTTTATAATCAATGAAATAATGGGTAAAAACACATTATTAGAAAAAATCATATTACAAACAAATTAAATGTATTATAAATATTCTATCCGATTGGATTGAACCCATTAATTACCCTCTAAACAAATGGAGTAGTAACAGCCTTCCAACCTTAAAACGGCTCATATGAATGTTGCCTAAACTCATCGCTTCCAGAAGTTTTTCGTTTCATTAGATATATGTATTCGTACCGTGTAGACTACAGATGCTCGTAAATTGGCGGCATCTTCAAACTGATGCCTTATCGAGTGCCGTTCTAAGCTACGCAGCAGGCAGCTTGTCTCTATGTCCTAACAAGATATGGACCATATGCTGGCGGTATATGTGAAAAATATTGATATTTTCTGGTTAAAAGGCCCTTTTTAGCCAAGCAGTTCAAGCCAATCTTAAGTAAATAATTATTACATATATTCTGATAACGTAACATTACACCTGTAATACGCGAAAAGTTAGGCAGAGGAGTGTAGTATTCTCCCGCGTTTCACCAGTTACGTTTACGTCCCGTTATAATTATAATAGGTGGTGTGCTTTCAGAAATGTGTATATGTAATTCGTTAACTGATATATTTAATGTTTGCTAGTTTGTGAATCAGATGGCCGTATGTGAAATTGTATTAATTATTTTAAATCAGTCATTAGGGCATTAGCTTGTATATTTCAGGTAATATAAACTTTATAGCTTTGCTAGAGACGCGCGAGACTAACATGGCTTTCCTCATTTCGCCATCTTTAAATTACTATATTTGTATCTGCGGACATCGTATTGGGATTAATTAAGATTCGAAATGGAAACCTGCAGTGTTTTAAAAAACATTCCTGTTTAGGGATCGCAACGACTTGAACATGTGAAAGTAAAACAAATCGAAACAACACGCCTATAATCGTCGAAGAGGTAGGTAGAGGAGCGTAGTACACTCCCACTATTAAATAAGGTGTAAGCTTATTGCCATACACTGGACACAATCTGGATTCCGAGCCGTTACAAGAAATTCTAAGTTACAAAACACCAACAATATCCCCCCCGTGATTCGAATTTAGGACCTTTCGATCAGCAGTCGGGCTTGCAGCCACACGATCAACGAGGCAGTAATTTTGTATGTGTTATTTATCTAACAAGTGTAATTTACATGTATTCTTAGTTACAAAATTCCATACCAACGACGTCGTAGTTAAATGTGAGAACTTTGCAATAAAACAAAACGATAGTGAAAGTGTAATGCATTGTTAAGAGCGTTGGTTTTGAAGAATTTTACGTCGAATTAAAAATCAAGAGTGTTGATTTATTTCAAATTTTTAATTTATATTAGAATTTTGGTTACTTTCCTTTTTTTTGCTAATTGAAATAATACGATTCGTTGGTACGTACTGTTTTTTTTTGCGGACAATTTATTTTCAGACAAAATTGTCTAAATAATAAATAAAATATAATAAATGTCTAAAAAATAAATAAATAAAATAAACTTATTATTTATTAATTTGAATTGCGAATTAGAACGGTACCTATAGCCTTGCAAAGTCAATATTAAGTCGCAAATGAAATTCTAATTTCAAACTATTGACGATGTAAGTACATACATACTTAATTGAAGCAGTTTCATTTCAAATTATTGTACATGTAAGTACCAGATTGAAAAAGTTAAGGTGAATTTTTTCAAGACCTGTATTTGTACCTATACTATTTTGGAAAGGCAGCCGAATCTCGTAATGTGTGTGCTCAAGAGAGTGAGCTTGCGTAACTTATATCCAAACAAACTACTACAGTTTCGAAACGGTCCAAAGAGCCATCTATTATTTGGAGACGGCGGCGTTACTAATAACTAAGATCAAGCGCAGATCGCAAGCGCAGCTGTATATCACTCGGGGCTCGCGAGCTCGTCGCTCACAGAGCCGCCTCGCGTGAACTATTGCGTAAGCCCAGCTAGACATGTTTAAATGAAGAAATATATAAACGCACTCTTTATGGTTGTTGCCGGTAAATGAATATATTCTTCAGGGGGTATTATGTCCGTGAGCTTGTTGTTAATTCTAAATGTTATTGTACTACAAAGTAAGTATACAATTTGTTTACAATTAACGAGCGAAGTTATTTATTGTAAGGTATAAAAGAAGGAACAAAATAAAATATTTAGGTCAAACCTATATGAGTTTTTTTTGAACATTGTACTTATTACTCGACGCGAACAACACGCACGTAATTCCCGAAAAGGTAGACAGAGGAGATATTACTCTCCTACGTTTCACCTGTTAAGTTGACGTGCCACTATGGGATAGGGGGTGAGTTTATTGCCATACACCTGGCACAAATCCAAACTCGGAGTCACTACTAGGAAATTTAAGCTGCAATGGAGGAAAGGTGATACGGTCAATAATACAAATACCTTCCATTCTTCGGAGCACTTACCATTTTAGAGCTAATAAAATACACTGAAAGAAAATTAAATAATTTTTAACATTAAAGTGTTACTGTTAGTAATCCTACTCTGAGGATTCGGGGTAAGGTACGTGGATCTCTAAGCACTCTGATTGAAGTTTTTCTCCCTATGATTTCCTTCAGTCATTGCAATTTATATTTTCATCTTAAGAGCGGTCATTATTTTGTAAATATTGAGGTCCACGCTATGATTAGAATCTTAGAACTCGGGAATACAAGGTGAAAATTTAATCTGTTCAGTTATCACTGTTAAACGACGGCGGAACTCATTTTTGGAAATTTTGAAAAGCACTTCGATATAAATTAGATGATTTTTAAGTGTCATCGCTGAAGCTTAAACATTGCATTATGCTTTTTGTAACAGCGTCCAGAGACGGCGTTGACGTAACTTCCTTAATGCGGAAAGCAAATAGTAACGAGTTGTATTGTTTCGCGCGCACCCACCCGACCGCGTTGAGCAAGACGCTTTGCGATTACGATTTTTCGAATTCGGAATTAATAAGTAAATAGCCATCAGCGATTTCGCATTCAGTGTTTTGTATTAATGCAGGTGGCTGCGGCAAGTTCGCAAAAATATAAGTTGTGTGATAAAGGCTAATTTTTTAAACCCTAGTTAATCAGCCCATAGAAACACTGCATGCAAATTACATTATACAAGAATCTGGATCTATCCCAAAAATAAATACCTAATTAGATAATCTACAAATAGACATAAACGAGTTTCGTTTCACCTTGTTTAACAATGATAATTATTATAATTTTGGTTTCACCTGACTTGACAGCATATCGATCGAGTAACCGATAATGGTAAATCTTCAATAGCATTGTCGGCTTGGGAATCGCACGTTACTGAGTTCACGTCGTATGTCTTCATAGTTTTTGCTAAGTTTTATCGCAGCCCTTGAGGATAGTTCGAGAACTTTCAGCAGAAAGTCTATCTACTTATCTATACCTACACCAGTGCTTATCAGATACGATATAATGCAATATTCTCAATACTACTATTATGATACATACGTTCAAAATCATTGTCAAATTCGAGGGAAGCCTTACTTATACTTTCAAGTTGATGACTTGCAGCGAGCCTTTATACCTTTTGCATTCGGGTTAAAAACAAATATAATATTTTCGGCATATATGAGCTATACAATGACTAAGAGATTTATTTAGAGGTCCTTCAATCTTCTAGCGGTCGTTAGCAGATACATAAATGAATATACGAGTACCTATATACAAATGGATCAAAGGAGCGGGGTAATTTTTCCTCATAAACACGACGACTAATAACTCCGATACGGTTCTCTCGTGTTTGTTTTTACTCAAATAAATGCTGCGCGAAAAGCAGAAGTGGCCATTATTTTACGTCCATGTAATTTTTCTTCGTTAGGAAATAACTGTACGTCTTAGGCCCGATCCGCACTGTAGTGCGAATGGGTCCCGAAGCGTGACTGGCACAATGAAGGGATGTGTTTGGCTTTTGTTGATTTTATTTTATGTCAAATGTAGTACACGAGAACGCAGGACATAATAATTGATGGCAATGAAGGTTCCTTACGTCAAGGAAAAGTAGAGTTGAGTTTGTACCATGATAATTTAAGACTTGTGAATAATTGCTAACTGGTTTTTTGGCAATTATGTGAGAACACTTCATGCTTTGTCTATCTTTAAGTGTATAGGAATGCACGACCTACCGTTTAAAAGCAAATTAAATAGTGCTATGGTATGGCAGCACATATGAGTGCATATAAGCAGAAATTCGTTCCTATATCTTTCATTATATATGTTAATAGTAACACCAGGCTTTATTCTGTGGCTCTTAACGGACGGCTCTTAACTTACGGAAGTTTTTTGTGTTCTTTTTTTCTTGCAATCGATCACATCGGACTAATAGTGATTTTTTACAAGATCGTTCCAAATTACAAGATCGTGAGTCTGTGAAATTTATTAATGATGACACATACGTCTGAAATAAAACTGATCTCCCAACGGGTGGTCCAGTATGTCAACGTACTAAGCGAAGTAGTACCGCGCGTTCAATTACTTGAACTGTATCTCCATCGCGAGCTCCCTGCAATTGGCGGGAGCTCATGAAAAGGACCTCGTGGAGATTCGAAATATAGCAAAAAACTTACTTTTTTGCTGTATTTCTTAACAAATTGGTAAACAGGTCTTGCGGTAAGGACTCACTATAATCTGTAGACATACATACATATGTTTTGCCAAAGGAAGTAACACCTGTGGTCATCCTTATTATTTGATCGTGGATGCACTGACAGAACATAATAGTTCGACAATTACCAGCGAAGCTCTGGTACTGGGAGATCGTCAGCTAGCGTTTTGCATAACATATGCGCGAGCGCAGCAAAACTAGTGCGCGCCGCTCGCGGCCGCCAGTCTCGCGCCGGACACGATACGCGCCGCATGCGTGTGAGCGGCTGCGACCCGATCTAACTGTGATTCTTTCATTGTTTGTGAATTTATATAGCGTGATGCATTTCGGTGCGGCGGTGGCGCTGCTGCTTCTTATAAGTAAGTTTTGGTGATTATTTTTATAACATGTTAAATAAGGATAATCTTACAAAATAAATATTTATGTTATCGTATATATCTGTTGAAAAGAAATATATTAAGTTTTTCTTCTAAATGGGATTGGGTTTGATCGCTATCTAGAGGTTTGCAAACCGCGTGTAGCATTTATCCCTTGGCAGTATCTGTCATCTTCAACGACTCTCAGGTTACCTGCAGTTGTATTGAAACATGTAATTTACCTAAAACATAAATAAAAGATTTGTTTCAACAAGGGTTTCATATATTCTATTCATAATAATTAGAAAATGCTTCTTAAAGATAAATACAACGCGTGTTATGATAGAATTTCATGAAAATAAGTAATAGGTAATTCGTTTTAAGTATTAGATTTTCTAACATTTTATATTAAATAGAAAAATATGTGTACACTGAAGCCAAATAATTTCCACCCCAAAATGTATAAAATGCACTGCTGAAATATTCTATTGGTACGAGTAGAGCTTTTAAAGCTTACCCAAAGCTTTATACGAAGCGAGTCTAATTTAGCAAAATTTTTCAGCAGCAGTTCACTTTATTTTGGCTTTCCTTCGCCCAATATTTTTCTCATTTTCTTCAATCTTTCAAAGTTGTGAAACACTACATTTTCCTTTAAATCATCCGCTTATGGTAATGTAAAAAATACTTTATCAACACTAGAAAGAGAAATGTCTTCGACTCTAAAAGTTAAATTAAATTAAATGTC
>DWTO01000442.1:0-21353 GCA_018244755.1 Jemadia pseudognetus | reverse complement strand
TAACTTCACGCCTGTAATCCCCGAAGAGGTAGGCAGAGGAATGCAGAACACTCCCACGTTTCACCAGTTACTTTTTAATATAATAATATTTAATATAATATTAAACATATTCCAAATTGTATTTATTTAATATTATAAAAATTTGAATTCGTATCGTAGAGTACTTTTGTTGATTGGAATCAAATTTTATTTGATATACAATTTTAATTAAACGTAACATCACTCTTATAATCCCTGAAGAAGTAGACAGAGGAGTGTAGTAGGTGCATGCAAATGATTGTTTGTAATATACGTATCTGATTGAATTATTACTCATGATTTTATTGTAATAAATTAATTACATTGTTGATAAAGTCATTTGCTACATACAAATTGGTACAATATATTTTAGCATATTAATTAATTTTTAAAACTTATTGATATCTCTAAAGTATAATCAACACGAATACTCAGTATAATAGACCAAAATACCCAAATTCTACATAAATAAAACATAAATATTTTATATGATAAATTATTCAAAATCTTCCAATGAAGGAAAGTCATAAATATTGTTATGCTAATTCTCGCAAAAACCTCGCAAATTAAAGCTTTGATAAAGTACAAGTACCACAAAAATATTATAAACGTTTTATATGAAAAAGTAGAATATTATTTAATGTTATTATATATTTAAATCCACAGTTCATTTTCAGAGTCCAGGTGTTTTTGCATTTTCGGATACGAACATCAAATACACATTTACTAATAATTAACTGAACTCCTAATAAACACTGCAAAAATTTGTACACTACCATTTCTATAATTTATTAATATATTCACATAACCGAATTTTTATTTTAAAAACAAAAAGCATGCGGCATTTTTCATTAAATATTTCTTCTGATCCCAGAGCTTCCAGATATTATTTCAGTCAAATATAAACGGTATTGTACTAGGAATACATGTATATTGTTTGCAATTATATTAGTAACATGGACATTAAATAAATAAAATATAAATAATTAAAATTAACAGATTAAATGAAACTGTAGCTAAAATATATAAAGAAAAAATTTTTCAACTGCCGCCAAAAGCATAATCTGTGGAACGAGACGGCACTTTAATGTCATGCTCTAAATAAATAAGGTCTTGCACGCCAGAGCGGAAACTCCTCAACTTCATCTCTGTTTACCTTTATTTAAAAGTGCTGCTTTATCCGATTAGTCAAACATTTAAAATTTACCAATATAGTCCAACGCTTAAACCTACGCAAGGACAGATTTTCTCAGCTAATTTATAATGCTCGGAATATAGAATGCTCGGTAGATCTATTTGACTTACTGTCAATGTTATTGTACTTGTATCCTACTACAATATGAGGTTTTAGTCACGTCAACTAAATTCTTAGCAGTCCTCTACCGTTCGGCTTATACACTGGTTTGTGGGCCTATTCCCAACGCTTTATGACATGTGATGCTTCAAGAAAATCCCAAAAAGAGCTGTTTTTCAAATCTTCAAACGCATTATTCCGCTTTTTGATCACTTTCCATATCTCTGCTTGTTGGTTAATATAAATTTAAAACAAAATTCTTATTCCGTTTCTCATCCTCATCTGATACCGTTGTAGGATCAAACAATATTGAACTGTTCTAATCTTCCGCCAAATAGGCATTTATGAGCCAGTAACTCATATGAGAGTATCAAAATTGAATTTCTGTCTGGGCTTTCAATCAAGTGTCAATTTGCGTCTCACAGTATGGTACGTATATTTCAATCGTAAATGAAATAAAATACGAATTTCTTTACATGTTTTAGACAAAATCTTTGTCTGTTACTCCACTTCTCGGAATATACTGTACTATACATTTAAAATGTGCTGGTCTTTTCTCATCTGTTTCACGATTGGACCAGTTTGTGTACATTGTCTCATTTGTTTGTTTTTGTTTGTGCTACAACGAAGAATTTTAAAAACTACTACAGACTAAACATGTATAACACCTTCATAATTTATATATCTAAACAGTCTTAAAGAATCACGCAATTTATTGGTGAAAGTAGTCTCAAATCTGTACAAAACATTCCTGACACCACCACGCGTAATCATACAAGGAAAGGATAATTCTTAAATATGTGACTTATACTCACCTAATCTATACCAATCGCTGTACATTGAGCTATTTCTCCAACAATGAACCTATCCAATATTTTTCGATAACTTTTACGTAGATTCTAAGATCAGGGAACACAAACGGACAGACATTCAACACGGGCAAGTTTGTTTTATACTGTCGTGATCCTTAATACCGTAAAAAACAGTTCAGGTGAAGATATTATGTCATTTGTGCTTAGCTTAGATAACATTGCATGTTCAAATCCCATCCCTTGGTATTCCTTAATAGCCTTTGTTAACCTTTGAGAGAAATAAGCAAGTCTGAATCGAAAATACATGGAATAATTATTGATTATTTGGTTTGCTACGGGCGGACAGTTAAGACCGTTAATCATTTAATTCACAATGAACAGGCTAAGAACAGTATTTTCTGCATTCGACACATTTTTCAATCCAACATAACGCAGATGTCACCATATCTTACAATACGCAGTTTTTGTGAATAACATTGATTTAATTCTAATGTGTTGATGATGGCATTCATGATACAATTTTTCGTTCTCGTACAAAATGGTGAGAAATTGATACATTTTTCCTTTTGAGGAAAATACATTGACTCTGTAAACTGTGCCGGTATTATCTCAATCTGTGTATCGACAAGCCGCGTTACAATCCCGAGGGAGCCGTGAACCATATCAATAACACTGACATCGACTGCGGGCATCAGACAGGGCTGCTACTTGGACCTTTCCGAAAATATAATGCTCTGACATTACAGACTTGGAAGAATAAATTAGCATTTCATTTCATCATTTATATATTATATGACTTATTAACAAATACGTTTAAGTTCCTAAGAAGACATACGTATTCATTAATTTGGAATATACTATGCTACTAAATTATTTGACAATAACTAAATATCATTTCCTTGACTACCACGCATTGATCATAATTCTAAATCATATTAAAAATTACCATCACTCATTGATCCTAAAATACTGCTAAATCATATTAAAAGCATATAAGCTTCAGTCAGAATTAATCGCATGTATTTTTTTCAGATGTATTATTTATAACAGATCTCTCTCTATTTAACACGAGAATTCCAAATCTTAAATCCAAATTTTAGAATATTCCTTAACATTTTTGGAATGAAAACAAAATCTATATCATTATTCGTTACAGAAGCTCCAAATCGCAAGATTTAGGGACACTTGTGCTATGTTAGACAGAGAACTGTAACGTATGCATAAAGTTGACTTGTAATATTGTTTAATCGACAAACAATATGATTAATGGCATTGACTATTGTCCGGAACGAACTTGGGTAACCACTAATATTATAATTTATCGTTTGATGCGTTTACAATTTATACTACTAGGACTTTTCTCATAAATTGTATTACATACCGAAGAATAGCAATTGTTATTATAACTTTACCAAACTACATACATATAATAATATGGCATTAACTCATCTGAAACGCTTTATAGCTTAAAAAATTAAAACGTCACAATAGGTTTATTTTAAAAATTGTTCTGGATTTGAGGATGTGACATCCTTTGACACGGGGTTCTTTCTGCCGAGGCTGCTTTATCTTCATTACTTTCGTCCTGCGCTGTACACCTTGGCGAAGCTTTAACGCTATCATTTTTCCCATGATTAATGGTGAGTTCATTTTTATTTAATCTTCAACTACCTGAATTTCCGTTAATAGATCTCGATTTATGTTTAAGTGCGACTTCTTTTTAAACTCTTAGTAGTCTTTGGGTTTTCTAGTGTCGTTTAATTTATGTACTACCTCGTTGTCTCAGCGTATTTGACTGCCTCGTTGGTCATATTTGTTCGAAACCCGACTGCCGATGTGATTTTTCTAATTTAGATTATGTAGTAGTGGCGCGGCGTCTGGAAATATGCCCGGTGTATGGCAACGGGCTCACCAACTACTCCATAGCGGGACGTAAACGTACTGGTGACACTCGGAAGTATCCTGCACTTCTCTACCTGCGTCATGTTACGTTACGTATCTACTTTATTATTATACAAGCCTGTGATCCTCGAAGGTTTAGGCAGAGGAATGTATTTAAGCAGGAATGTATGGATGACTGCCTCGTTAGTCGTGTTGGTTGCAAGTGCGACTGCCGATCAAGAGGTCCTGGGTTCTGTTCCCGGTTCGGCACTACAATTTTTTTCTCGTTTAGACTTGTTAGTAGTGGCTCTGAGTCTAGACATGTGCCCGATGACAATAGGCTCACCACCTATTCCATAGTGGAACGTAAACGTAATCGGTGAAACCTGGGAATGTTCTACATTTCTCTGCCTACTTCTTCGGGGATTACAAGCGTGAAGTTAAGTTATTTTTTGGAAAAAGGCCATGTTTGTTATCATAATCGTTACGTCGTAAATGTACATATAACTTAATAACAATTCCAATCGAAAGCATTATTATTGTAATTTATGACCGACAACGCTCTTAACTTCAAAGCTAAAAATTTTGTCATAAAAATTATAGACTTGAATTGAATATCATCAGTATTCAGGCGGTTGGGTGAATATTTTAAATCACCCTTAAAAACTTCAAGCAAACAAAATCATATATTTTTTTAAAATTTCGGAGTAATTAATTATTATGCAACTCATGCGACCTTAGGGTTATATATTTTCTTATATCATAATATGCAAAGGGATGCATTTACTGTCGCCCAAAATTTTTTTAACACGTCGAATGACCAAAATGTAATGAACCGTGAACGTTTGATTTCCCTCACATGCTACCTTAGAGACGGATACAATAGAACATGAATGAAAGATCTTTGTAACTGGTTCCCAAAGTCTGGGAATTCAGTATCAAGATTCTAAGCAGGTGTATTATGAGACAAGGCGCCCTTAGATGGCGAGACACACGAGCCCTAAAAACAATGAACACAACTCAACATATTTGTCTGTTTGTATTAATATAATCGCAACTGATGTTAAATACATATTCATACTAGTGTCTGCAGTGCCGTTTTGGTTTCAACCAAAATTTAACCGAAACCTGAACCGGTTGACTTGGGTCACCAAATTAGTCCAACCCCTGATATACTCCAACTTAAATAAATATTTAATTAATATTAAGAATATTGCAACAATTCTATTGTTTATGTCTAAGTCCTACTAAATTGGTTTTGTTTAAAGCTCACTTTATATAAAGAGTAAGTCCTTAATTTAATGCACTTGTTCATGGGAAAGTGGACGGGAAGGCGGGCAGCAGCGCCACCGATGTCAGGAGCTGAGCCCTGCGATCACCAACCCGCAAGGCGAGCATAGTGATTATAGGCAATAGCCCCAATGGTGCATACCGTCTCGACTCAGGTTAGAGGAATATATTCTTACGCCTCCCCAACACGGAACACGAATGCGTTCATTTAGCATAAACGTTTCTCGTTCTTTCCGACCGTATGTGATGATAGTTCGTAAAAAGTCGCGGTCGCCACTGCACTCCGTCGCTGCTTTGTCGGCTCTTTTTGTGAGCCGTGACTGTTTTAGTAATCCGATACCTGTCTGAGATACCGACGATGCTCGTGCACAGGTAGCGAGCGATGAAGTAATAAAATATGAAATTTGTGATACCACAACTAATACCACTTTTTAAATAAATGCAAGGTGACGGATTTCTGATGTATAATTTTGATAAAGTTTTATTTTTTATTTTTTTAATAACCCATCACTTTGATAACAGATGGCTTAATGCCAAAGATAATTTATTATCAGCTAACTAAAATTATTATCAAAATTACGGGTAGACAATTAATACTCTCAATTCTTAAGATTATGCAACATTTAATGCATATTTGAACATGCAGTGCAAAACATCTGAACGCAAGGTTCTTACAAAACCAATCGACTCTTATATTCCGTACGAAAATTATATGTACGTATACGCACGAAACAACAATACATCGCAATGTACATTACTATGTATATCCCGAATGTTACAATCGGAAAACGTATTCAGGAATAGTTTTTCGGAAAACACGAGAGACTGGTCTGTATAAGCATTGTTTTTTAGTGTTTTATTAGTGTTTTGTCTACCTACATCATGGTCCCACAGCTTTTTACGTAGGTAGTACGACAAAAAATCATATCAATATCAATTAAGTTTATGATAGTCTATAAAAACGTATCAAATTAGTGTCCTGATCAAATATATCAACAAACATATTGTGTTCATCAACATTATTTTGCGGCTATATAAACAATGGCTTGTAATTGAGGATTATTCCTCAGAGACCTCCAAGTATATAGCTTTCGGATTGCAACTCACACGATGAAAGCGCAATAATGCCATAAGGATGAATTTTTTAATAAATCCAAAATCCTCAGACGAGTTATACTGATTGGTACGTAAAAATAATAACAATTTAGTGCCGAGTCCTTAACGAAAACCAAAACGCAAGTGAAACGCTTGACAATAATTTCACCACGGAGGTTAAAGTCATGATCATCATATTGTTAGTTATTTAACTAGCAAATTGATTCTCTTCTAACAACAAGCCGCATCCAAGTTTCAAGCACATCATTTAATCTAGTTAACTAGTCTAATTTGCAATACATCGCTATGATTGCGCTGAACAATACACGGCTAGTGTATAATTGCACTGCATAGAATATTATCAATAATAATTATAACTGGTTTACCAATAGTTGTACTCCTATATTTTGAAACGTTGAGATTGAGATTTGAAAGAAAATATTGCTCCCTATAAAGGCATTATTCATTAGTATGTTAAATAGCGTCGAAGAGTAAACTTCTCCTAGTTAGTAGAAATAAATTCTAAACCACAAACCTATCTCCTAAAACAAAACCCAAGTAAAGTTGAGAATTAATAAGACGGGAAATTTATTGCCTACTCGGCATGGTAACATTGTTATCTCATTTATTTAATGATGATCCCCGGATCACCTTACAGTATACGCAAACAGGTCCCTACAAAATTTGGCAATTTAATAGACTATATTGTTTACCTTGAGAATCCAATTAATTTATGCTGTTGGTTTAATATTAAATTTGTGTCAGACAACTTTGCGTAACCAACAACGCCATCTTTTAGGGAGTAGAAACAACTTAAACTATGCATTAATGAAATCGCTCATTTATCTATCTATTAATAATATTATTTATTAAATATTGTATTACACAAAAAAATAGACAAACATTACAAAATTTGTGCTTCTTTTTCGAGAACATTACATAAACAGTTATAGTATTTACAACTACGTAGAGCGCCGCTCAACGGTGAAAGGGTGAAACTTAATTATTAACGCTTCAAAACTTTGCCCGTGACAACACAATGAAAAATACTAAAATACCTAATTGCCACTATGATAAACAAAATAACGTAAGAAATAATAGAACGAATGTAAGCTTATTTCGCAATAGAATAAAAAAAATGCAACCACATGGGAAGCATTAGCTTTCAATTAAAAAAGAATCATCAAAATCGGTTCACCCAGTTAAAAGTTTCGAAGTAAGAAACATAAAATAAAAATACAGACGAATTGAATACCTCCTCCGTTTTGAAGTCGGTTAAAAATACCAGAATGTTGTTAATCACGATGTTACAGGACACTATTGAATACAAAAACAAAAAATATAGTTGTGAATACAAAAATACGGTATATAATTTAAAGATCCGTGTGTCATTTATAAGTATGAAGACTTTTGACACTGCGATAGTGGCCCTAGGGTCGCAGGTTCGATTCCCACCTAGATATTTTTTTGTATGATATTATTATATTAATTAATAATTAATAAGCATTTGATTTATATAATAATATTTTGGGACATCTCTGCATGTGGCCATCTCATTCCAAAGGAGGCTCGAAGTGCACCCGTCACCTGTTAATCTTAACCAGAAGTCCGATAAACTTTTTTTTTGGTGATGAGTGTGTTCTGATAAATGTCTGTTCTGGTACTAGATACAAAATTAACTATAGGTATACTGTAGCACAGATTATCTCTAGTTTGAGTCCAGATAGCCACAAAACAATATTTGTTCTATTTACGTAACGCAAATGAAATATAAAAAAATATCACTACCAGAAAAATGTTTAGATAAATTTAGTAATAATGTACCGTTTTCAAGTATAGAGATATTTTGTACCTTGAGCTGTCTGTCTACCCCGCAAGGGAGCTGGACTGATAACACAATAACATATTTCCAGCTACCAAATTGTTTAACCACTTGCCATTTTTCATAACAACATGATTTATTCGTTGCTCAGTTTCCATTTATTTTAGGACACTCGTATAACTAAGTGTTACAAAAGTGGAGACGACTAATGTTATGTACGCGACGTCGTTGGACTTCGGGAAAATTTGGTAATGCGCTCTTTTTAAGTAAAGTCGCCGAGGGCGTCATTATTTGTGTTACCATGATTTTGGCTCGTTCACGGACTTCCTATACGATGGCGATTATTGAAATGTTATCTCAATAAATCATACAATAACTGATTAACATTTACTAAAATATTGCTTTTAAATAAATTAATTACACTTGAAACACCAAAGTACAATCAAATAATTGAACAGAAATTAAAACTTAACAATTGTTTTTATTATGATTCATCGAAATGGCTATAATACAAAAAAGGTGTTAAATTAAATGATACATATTAATAAAATCAACTTTAATAACATGTTATAACTTGCATGACGTTTGATTTAATTAGACATTTAGATGTACTGTTCTCATATGCATAAGTACCTTTTATTTAAATCACATTTCAATTAAAACTTATTTCAATTATATTCAACAAATTTGCCTTATCCGTATCATCATCAATCTATTGCAGTCTTCTGATAGGCCTCCCCCGTGGAGCCTGTAATCCCTACGTTGGGCATACGGGTTGGAATCGCAGAGCACAGCCTCTCGCACCACCTACACTGCTGCCCATAGTCAGCCAGGGCATTTAAATGTGCGTAGACAAGCCACGCCTTACTGCGATCTGTCAGCCAAATTAATTACTAATTACTCGTGTTGATATCTTACCTCACTTTGTATTATAATTGCAATCCTATAATTTAATTGTCATTACATATAACTATACTACATAATACAGAACACAGGATTTTTTTGATAATGTAATAATTTTCGTACAGCTACATCTATGCAATATTGTTATTGTCTGACCCATTTTAAATCATCAACATAATAAATTCTTAATTATCTGTATTACTATAAGCATCGCATGCCTAATTAACGTAGAATTTTCATTGCGTTGTAATAAAAATGACAAAAGCAAATATACCTTGGGTTTGTAACGAGTGACCTAAGGCTATTTAAACTTGCATTAAAAATTTTAAAAAATAAACAGTACCTAACTAGTTTTATCTGTTTGTTATCTAGTTATATTTGCCTTGGCGGTGTTGAACCAACTTAATGGATCACGTAACATTTTTATTAACGTAACTTACTCCTAGTTACAAAACGTTTATACTCACATTCACAGTGCAAATATTATTACGAGAAAGTTTCGTGCACCGTGTGTAAAGGAATATTCACCGTGCCGAGTTTCAGTAGGTACATGTAAAAAGTTTAACTCCAAAGTGAATTTGAAATTTCGTACAAAAAGTAAATTACGCTGTAGCTTTCAAAAATCGTGTACGTTATTAAATAAATCCTCTCTGTTTTAGCGTCCTGGAAATGTTTGATTCGGAACAGAAAAAATATTTTCTGAATGAAAAAATATTTTTTAACATCGTATTAGATCTATCCTGTTTTCACGAAATACACAGTAGCTATTGGCAATATAAATGTTGGACCACCCGTACAAATCCGGCCTCATCCCATCAACCCTGCTTCGATCGCCAGACTGATGTTTACCTTATATCTTTTCCAAATTACTTATTCAAATCACCTCGACCTAATTCCAAACATCTACTTATTTGTTGTCATCAAAAAGAATTCAGCGTTTGGTTTTATTAAAAAACAAGGATCCTTTCGCCTCTCGTCGCTTTCAAAGGGATTAAAAATTTAAATTCAAATCCAAACATTTATAAATTCCGGCCATGTCGCGGAACTTTAAGTAGGAACTTTGTGGTGTTTAAAAGCATGTTATGAAAAATCGTGTTTACAAATTAATGGGCTTTGCTAATTCTCCTCTCTAAAGTTATTAATATTTCCATATTAATTTGTTCGTTTTTGTTTAGATTTCGTTAAATCTATTGCGTTCATCAATGTCGATGAAACTTGCAATTTTACATTATATACCAGCTATTGATGATGATGTAACAGCTAAATAAAGATGCGTGGTTAACTCTAACAATTCAAGTGGTTTATACCTGGATATATATAATGCAAATACTAGATCGAAGTGACCGCAGCACTGAACCGAAAATGTGTAGCAACGAATGTACTTATTTTGAGAAATAGAAAACATCAATATAAGCCCACGACAGATCGAAAACGTATATTTTGTAACGAACTATTTTCATCCAACAGAATCTTAATAAATTTCGAACCAAAATTCAGATGAAATGGACTATAATAAAGGTGTTTCAATATAGATCCACCCACGTAGAGCGGAGTAATGAAGCGTATGAGAAAGCGCCGGATACTCGTTGCGAATGGTCAACGTACGTGAGCATACTATTCTGTTTCCATCTGAACAGCTCACAACGGAAATAGTCGATTTGCTTTAATTCATAGGTTCTCCAACTTATTTTGTCTATTGCTTACTTTGAGAAACAATTATTTTCCAGCGCACTGAGAAATTTCATTATATTAAATATCGTTAGTTTGTCATATGGATGTTATCGTTTTTAAAAGTTTAAATTTCATCGGTACTAATAGTACAAACCTTTACTGGCCCCATTAATGCCTTCAGAGCTCACAAAGAGGTATGTATATTATTATTTACATCACTTTAACTTGTCATCTCTAAATATGATTTCAACGTTTTCAGCTTTGTTTTACTAAACTAAACTAAACTAAACATACAAGCACGTTAGAAGTTCTTTATAATACCTTCGATTAAAAATCTACACTTACTGGATCCTCGGGTACAATCAATTCTGTGTTCTATTTAGTTTAATGTTGAGTTTAATTTAATTTTCTAGCTTAATTTTAAAACGCCAACGCATTGCGAAGCGTTTTAAAAATATTTTTATAAAAATGTTTCTTTTCCCTTCCGCAATTATGTTTCGTTCCGCTTAATAAGGCTTGAAGTTTAGTACACAACGCCGTGCATTACACAGCGTAGCGGCAACTGCTCCGTGCAGAGCTCATTCAGAGCCAACGGCTTCAAGTGGAAAGTGGAAAAGGAACATTCACTTGTTATTTTAAAGTTAGTCTGCTTATAAATCTGCAAGATTTGAAAGCGCATTCATTTCTGCATTAACTAGAACGCTTAAGTGGCAATGTAGCGTTAACTTACTAACTGACTGTAACACACGCTTTTACCTTTTTTTACCATTACATAGAAATATTTTCTAGGCAAACTTTTACGATAGTTTTCAAAAAGCTTTAAAGAACAATATTTAGGGCTATGAGATCATTAGGTTTTACTACCTGCAGCAAATCTATTATAGATATATGACGGATACAAAATATACATAAAAACTCAAAAGCGACTTTTTCTAGGTCTATATCTTCAGAACATCTCATACATATATTCGAGTTCAGTCACAGACGGTTACATCATTTCATACACCCGAGAGTACTTGTCTTCCCTATCTAAAAAAGATACCGAAGCATTTCTGCTTTGTGTCAGAAATACTATTAGCGTCCGGGAGATAATAATATTACCCTCACCCTGGTATATACCAACTTCCGAATAAGAACATCTCTCCTCGTTTTAATCTAAGGTGACTTCTTAAACTCATTTTGAAATTTATCCGCCCTGTGTGCTAATATTGGTAGAATTTATCTCCATTATGAGAAAGAAGCCATTTCGATATAGCTTAATAATTTATTAGAACCTAGAGCCCAGAACCCATCTGGACTCAATTATGAAACAAAAATTGGTTTGATGTAAAATACTGGTAATCAAACTTATGTTTCGAGTACAAGATTCCAAACCCTAAAAACATTAGCAATTGTTTAACGACATCTTGCCATTCCATGCCACATTCCATGAATTTGAGATTATCACCGAAGTATTATCGAATTAGAATGTATGACCAAATATATTCTTATATATATAAAAGTAGAAATATATTTGCTGTAAAAATTTTAAACATCTAGCAGGCCAGAGCTGGCGATAAACCACGCGCACCAGCCCCCCTCACGTAATCTCCTCCAAATTGCTTTAAGTAAAAAGAAACTAGAACTTAATTAAGAATATTTTCAGTACATTCCTTCAGCTTAATTACCTTCACTGCCGGCTTTGCATTTAAATGTACGTTAACACAAAAAGAAATTTGTGTGCTGTACGCTGTGCGAATGAACAAAAAGTTTCTGCGACAATGTCAGATACCGCCTCCTGCGGTTACGTTTAAGTTTCATGCTAAGTGTTTGGTTTACTTTCAATATGGAATTTTGAATCCGGTATTATTCTATTCCAATATAATAAAATCCAACGTGTGATCCAATCCAACGTTTAATTCTTTTTATTTTAAATTATTCCACCTTTATTTTCAAAGTAAATAATTATATTATAGTAATCCAAGAAATAAAAATGTAACGGGTTGATGGTAGCTTTTCTTTAACTCAATCTATCTTTTTTCCCATAATACAATGAATTAGATTTAAGCGCACGCGTTCCTTGCATCGCTACTAAATCGCTAACGGGAAAGATTTAGCGATAATAAATCCATAAAATATCGGCATTGTTAGTTTTGTCTCCGACCCAAAAGCATAAGTCACTCTTGTCCCCAGAGAAAAGACCTTCCACTAAACTAGAGGTTGGGTACATTGCTAAGAATTTCCTCGGTTCTTTCATATGGCAGTCGTAAATTTTATTTAGCCAGTTGAACTTAATAAAAATTATATCACGTATGCTTGTTCCTTAAGATACATATTGGTATTTGTTAAAAAAACCACATATAATACACAAATGTGTATAATGGAATTATTGTTCAAGAACACGCATGTCTAACATGGTAAGTAAATGAACAAAATATTCTGTATACAACTAACTGCCTGGTTGGTCTCATAAGTCTTGGGTTCAAGCCCCGGATCAGCCACACTACTATGTATTGGGTTTTTTAAAATTAGATTACCCAGTAGTAAATAGTACTAAGTATATATTTTTGCCCGGTGTATGACAATAGTCTCACCCCATTTCCTTAGCACGTACGAGTGTAACATATCTGCTGAAATATGGGAGTATTTATTTCTTAGAAATAACAAAAACTGTTATTGCTAAGAAAATTTCTCACTTTTTTACAATCGATTTGATGATGCTCTTGTTGTATCGTCATACCAGCTCTTCTACCGTGTAGACACTAAACGCGCTTTCATGTTTCGCATTTCGCATTTAAAATAAATGGCAAACAAAATGACAAAGCAAACGTTAAAATTCAAAGTCAATATTGATGAACGCTGGCGCTGAAGGAGACTAAGACTCACCTATTTTGACTAAATGTGTCAGACAGCAACAGAAGACTCCAAAAGCGATGTACGTATATCCTATTGTAGTAATTATTGAATTCTAAAAATAAATCAAAGTAAACGAAAATTTCCAACATGTTGATCTTGTAACTTTAAAACTCACTCAGCTCACTGTAAACATTGGCATTATTACCACCCGTGGGGCACCACCCGTCCCAGTAACCTCGTTACACCAATCATCAACCGAAATATATTTTGTCCCAAATTAGACTTATCGTTTCACACCCAATAAATTTTATAGACCCCGACTGAGCTTTAAATTGTTACCAGCCAGGATGAGGAAGGGGTTGGGTAATCATTTTAAGATGGTGAATTTGTTAACCGAAATATTACTACGAAAAGTTACAGTACTCAATAAGTATTTGTAATTTCTACTACATCAATATTTGTTTACTTTGGCTTTATTAAAGGTTTGTGTATGACTTAATAAAAAGAAATAATTCGTTACGGTTGCAGTTAAAATATAAAGTAACGGACACATGAACAGTAAAAAAATCACTAGTATTTTAGTTTATTGTCACAGAAGACTAAATTCAGATATTTGAAGCTTTATTATTAATTATGCCCTTTCCTCCAGATTGCTTTTTTGATCCAAAAACAAATGAGTTGAAACAAGTATAAAGAGATCAGATCGATAGAACAGGGTATGTTAATGTCCGAATTTTTGTATGCCGTAACACAGAATGAAAAGAGATAAATAAACAAGGCCATGGCTATAACGAGCAAGGAAATCACTTGATCCATCATAAGGGTCTCCCATCAAAATTCCAGTCGCACGACAACACGAGATCGCCTACGACCTTGAGTGTGTCCTTCCTCGTAATCTCCCGTACACCCTTCAAAAAAGCTAACGTAATAATCTAACAACCTATCCTTAATGGACTAATTGTAGTGTCAATGTTGCTATTTATCTGTTCGCTGTCAGCTAGTCCACGGGCGGCAGTGACCACTAGAAGGGCAGGCAACAGTATGTAGTCACTAGATACTGCGGCCTGCTCGTTTGCTACCCACTCTCTGCCATCAAAAACGTAACACGATTTTAAGATTATAAAACATTGGAAACATATTTTCTATTCTTAGCCTTCGTCCTCAATTATTTTGTTCTTAATTCTATCTATTAGTATCTAATATTATGATGCAAACCTTCTCCTATTTATATAATACACGCTATAGCGTGTAATAACCAACTTTATATATGCACAGCCATATTAAAGTAAGCCTAACTATATGTGTGTAAGCTCATAAATTGAAACTCTTAATTATTTCGTACCAACAAAAGATTGAATCGGTCCAAGGTGTTTTACATAATACTCGGAAGATATGAAATATGCATGTCTGCCGCCTGTCTCGCGTTATTAATCACATAATAATGAAGGTGTTTATTAGGTAGCTGCGCCATCTCGAGACGTAAGCGATATCCGTCGGTATTAAGTGGTAAAAAACGTTCACTGCTCATATTATGTCTCGATGATGTCGTAACAAAATATCCTGTGTTGTTCCAATAGCTACCAAGAGATAAATCTGTTAGTTGTGATTGGTATATTTCTAAGAATATTATATTGGATTACGCAGTGATGTGAACATTCAACAGAGTGCTGCTCTGGGGCGGGAGCAAAGTGGCAGCGCAATGAAGTGGATTAGTAATGTCAATTGTAATATAATCACAAGATGTAGATAAAGTTCATGATGATATTTATTGTACGTAGTAATTGTTGAAAAACAAGGTGAGGTAAAACCTTACCTTAGGCAACGTGATCGCCAATGAATACGCTCGTACAGAATTGACCAATTATTTTCTTTTTAATTATTAAATTTTTTTTTCATAGTCAGTTTTTTTACCTTTTATTAACAATAGGTACATGAATTATTTTTAATTCGCTGCTCGCAAACCGCCTAAACTGAGACAGCTTCAGACGTGGAAGTTTGCTAAACTTCGCACGACAATTTTTGGCGCTAAAATTTATGAGCCCTCATGAAAACAGTATTCCCGCCTACACAGTGGAAGTTTATTAGGCGAGGTTTAATCAAGAGTTGCTTCTGACAGAACTTTTGAGGATGTCTCAAGGACGCGGAAGGCGATGAAGCGGTTTTACACGCAATGGTAATTTTCGAAGTACAATATTAACAAAGGAAAAAAACTGGAACGTATTTTTTTATGTTTAAGTGCTTACAAATTAGAATCTGTTACAGATTGACAAATGATAATTATACGAAACATAAAAATACGAAACATAAAAATAAAACAGCCACAATAGCACTAAAGTGAAAAACCCATTTGTCGGTTTAAAAAACATTACTAAAATATTACTAACTTATCCTATTTGAAATGTTAAGATATTCGAAATGAACTAGTAATACAGCTTTATACCTAATTTTACACGACAACTATATTTTTTGTTCTTCCTTTTTTCATAGTGTTATCACGCTATGCCCATTACGGGATTGACAGAGAACCTAAAAATATCACAATGCTAACATTTCCAAAATCTACTTATTTTCCCCCGTTTTTCACGTTTTTACCATATCGTCTACACGTAACAAACATTTAAATACCTATTATTTATGCTTGTAGGGTGTCAAAACAGCCGGCTCGATTTCATTACGAACACACCTGTCATCTAACAATTCACAATACAATACAATACACGCAATAATTACAAAAGAGAGCGAAGTTGCTGGCTTATTGGCTTACTAGATCACATTCATATTCAAGTGATATTCTTAAACTCATTATAGGAACACGCGACACAGCTGGTCCAGAAATATGGGGCAAGCATGTAACTGTCGATGCTCTGAATCGTTTCGCTAGCAACTAACCTTTTCATTCATATCGCATTTTCTTAATATGAGTAATAAAACAGATTTATAAAGCCTTCGAATCTGGTTGAGTCAGAGGAGGCAGTCTGAGGAGTAGGTGTGTACTTCAATCAGAGATGTCTACAAAGGCGAGGTCTAAAGTACGTCTATCAGACGTAAGATGCCTTCGATTAACGTGGAATAGACGTAACACGTTTGTCCAAACCAAAGACGATGAGAACTTTGGTCTCTATGCCTACGCTTGTAGGGGTGACAATATGGATGAATTATATATGTAAAATATGTCAGCACATATATTTTTTAAACGTAACATCACGCTTGTAATCCCCGAAGATGTAGGTACTAGAGTGTAGTTGGTACACTCCTAGGGTTCATCAGTTACGTTTACGTCCCACTATGGAATACGAGCCGAGCCTGGCCATTTTTAACAGGGCACATATCCAGACTCCGAGTTATTACTGGTAAACCTAAGTCTGAAAATTTCAATAATACGCGGGATTAGAACATAGAACCTCAAATCGGCACTCGCGGTTGGAACTAATACGGCCAACGCAGTCGAGACGAATGTGTTTTTGAATGTTTACAAATTTAACAATATTTATATTTTTCTATATGTTATGAATATAGATATCTAAACGATTAATCTCTTAATAGTACGTCACCCATTCACGCTTGTCTAGCCCGTATTCCTAATACAACAGCCCCACCACGAGCAGATATATAATTCGTATTCCGATCCCGTAATCAAGACAGACACTTCGATGCACATCTGTGCGTTAATAACACGCGCCCAAAACAATCAAATAACCAAATTTGAACTCTATTATCTATAAAATAAGGGTCATCAGAATGCAATGGAACTTTCTCCAATGGATATTAAAGGGATTACAGTTCGGACTACAGGAACGTCTCGCAAGGGTTGTAAAAGCGTCATTTTCTATAACGTTATCATAATTTCGCTAATTTTTGTCTGTACTTACTTTGATTATTATTGGTCATATACGAATTTACATACATATTCTGTTTTAATTAGAGCACCTTCTAATATTTACTTAAATAACATTTGTAAACTAAGAATTGTTTTAGCAACCAAAGTATGAAAGATATTGGTATAGGTACATTCCCAAGACTATTTTCTGAAACAAGCTTTATTATAACTGCACATAACAATTAAAATATCAGTTGATACGAATGCAAGCAGAATTAGGTAGAGAGGCTTACTTATTGTAAACTAACCCACAACACAAAGGGTTGGCTAATCCAAAAGTATTTTGAAGGGCTTTGACAAATGGCAGTGCGAAGTTGCTTGACAATTTAATAACTCATTGTGATGGGAGCTTTATTAGACAAGACAGTACTTATTGTGTATATTTGGGGATGAGAATTTTGATGAATTATATACATAACAATATTAATGAAAACCAATACCCTACTATATAATACAACGCAGTTGTAATACCTTTACTGTGTGTTCTCGTTCAATCTCGTAAGGAATCGGACGTGAGGTAATAATAAAAATATAAGTAGTGCAGCATAATTTAAATATATAGAGCTCCAATAGGATTTGTTCTCATGAATTCTCGACCGGCATTTGCGCTCACAAACAGTAGACCAACGCGGCAGTCCGCAATTATTAATCAGAAACTTGTTTCACACAAGAACAATTTTAATCATCATCATTTCCAAATTCAAATTTTTACGGAAGACTTTCCAGAAGCATCCAGCAATACTAACAATTCCACTAGTACGCTTATAGCATTCACAATTACGTATCCGCAGACCTACATTTCCCACCGTATAATGAAACGAAGGCTATATTTACTTTCCGAGCCTAATCTATTTGTGCGGTCGATAACAGGAGTGATTACAGTATACACAACGCAAAGTAAATTATACATTATTAGCGTAGCATTATAGTCGAAATTGGAATGAACAAGTCAATCTATTATCAGTATTGCAGTAATTGGTGCAAGCCGAAGTAATTGGTAGTTTTCAAAAGCATGCAGCGACATCAATATGGTACATCGAGCAATCAAGAAACAGTGCAGCGTTACCAATTATACGAGAATGTGTATCTTACCACTCTCTCTATGCCGAGCCTCTCGTTCTCTGTGAAGAATTGCTCGTTATGTTTTCTTGCTCACAGAGAAGATTACGGAAGAGTCTTTTTTAAATTTGTTCCCAATAGGTAAATGTAATTTCTTATATCACAAAAGTTCTTTGTTTTATTATAATTAGGTATCGCTTTTTGGTTGGTAACAGGAAAAATAGTATATGTTATAGATACACATAGTGCATATCATTTTTTGTCAAAACTAGTAACGTGTACATTTACTTCTAGCCAAAACAAATAAGTTAAAATATAAGTTAGACCTCTTCATAATACGGTATATCTTAAAGTGCGTTTATGCTTTTCATCAAATCGCAAGAGCGGTATCGCAGTCCAACGCGGACTTATTCCGAAATAAAATAAAGTACAGGACCTGCACTAATATACAATACTTGTCATATAAATGGCCCTAAGCTGTAATGGCCATCTAACACCACAAAACTTAGGACAAGAAGCCAGTGGTTGTATTCGAAAAGAGCCGGAATTCAATACCTACTTGCTTATGCAAATTTAGTTAAGTAAAACTATCGCGACCTTGCACTACTCGACAAAAGATGGCGCTGCAAATATCACGTATCGTTCATCGTGCGAATAATAAAATAGTGGATCATAAAATGTGATGTGAGAATAGTTTGAGAATTATTATTCTTAAACTTACCATCTATTTTCTAATTTTGAATGCTTGTTTGGGCGGAATTTTAAGAAGTCTCATCTAGGTAATTAGCTATGAGTAGATCAGCAAAAGACAATTTATAATATATTCCAGAGTAACAAAGTATGGCGCCAAACCGAACCTGAATTCACCCCTCCCTCCACACACCCACGCACACTATAAGCGGGTGTGAACTTTAACAAAGTAATCGACAAAACTGCTGTATATAACTCCTTCCAATTTGATATACAATCGTTATATTGTTCTCTCCTTGTATTTTCAGTTGCTCTTTTGTCACAGCGCTTTGGTGGTCCGCAATAAGCGCTTAAAGAGATAAAAGTGAGTTAAAACGCCTTTGTGACGAAACCCGCCCGAGTCTCGGAGTGTAATGAAAAATCTTCGGTTGCACTGGAAAATTTATCTCTTCCAATAACCAGGCTATGTAGTTAGCTTTTCAGCGAAATAGCGCCTTGTTATTGAAAACGCATGAGAAACATTTTGTATGAAATTCGACTGCGGTTTGCCATCAGCTCTATCGGTATATAGAAATTCGTACATTGTTGTATTTATTATGTGTTAGCAACGACTTAAGCTAACACACACTTTTGAAATCTGTTCCAGCTTCGATTAAATAATCGTAATAAATATACTGGAACATCACATATAAGGAAGAAAAAATAAATTTCCATTAACATCCATTTATACTATTGTAACCGAAGAAGTATATTGTAAATATTGGCGGTAGTTAAAAATCAAATCAGTAACAGAAATACTATTTCTTTTAATCCTTCTCATTTTGAAAGGATCAGTTGTTCATAGTTAACCGTGACCCAGTGATTCTTCTCAATGATGATGATGAACAAAAATACATGTACTTAAGACAGGGTTTCTTGAACTTAATACAACTAGATCAATATCGTCTTTAATAAATATATAGATAATAATATAATGTTAATATAGCGAAGACTAGAGCACGAACAGAACACTTAAGTCTGGCTGGTTCCGTAGTTACATGGATTGAAGAGGTACTTAAAGCAACAAACAACAATATATATCTACAATTTGAAACAACTTTCAAAAGTATTATCATTATCACCATCAGTCTAAGACCACTCCTCAAGGATAGGCCTCCTCAAGGATAGGCCTCTCTTGAGTGCCCATAATCCCGCCCTCATAAGCCTCCTCAATAATCCCCACACCAGATATGCGCGTTGGGGATCGGACCGGGCGACTTCTTACATCGCCTACGCTACTGCCCTTAGTCAACCGGGGCATTTAGTCGTGACTAATTGTATGTGGGATGCGATATACCACGACCGGCCACCGCCCGATTCCAATACCCCGGTGTCTGCACGAGATCGGGGAATGTATTCAATGCCTCCCCAACAAAGATTTTAAGCCCGCCACTTCCTTGCTTCCATTAAATGCTTTAACGTTTTACTCGAAACAAGCTTTTAACAACTCCTTACAACGAGTGTCGTTATTAACCATAAAATTATCAACACAACTGTATATTTATTTTCAAAGGAAAGGTTTCTATTTGTTGAATTTTATCTCTTTACCGCAGTGGCAGATTAAAAATAACGTTGCGATTATTAAAAGGAAGGAACTCTGAGCGCAGGGAAGCGTTTCCCTCGCTTTGTTTTTTTGGAAAATAAAAGTTATAATCACCGCTTTGCTCCGCGTAGCTTCTAGCAATAAACTAACAGAAGTTAGCTAAAAATGGTAACCCACGCTAAAAGCAACTTAATTTTTTGTTTGAGAATAAACTCTCCTTTTGTTGTACACAGGCTCGAAGTCGAGTTGCGAGAGAGGCCCTGGTTTCAATACCTAAATCGGCTACTATTGGGTTTCAAATTTGATATTTCTAGTGGTATCATAACGACCACCTCCCATTCCATAGAAAAACGTATAAGTAACTGTTGAAACGTGGGAGTGTACTGCACTCCTTGTCTAACCCTTCGGGTAGATAGAGGCTTGATGATGTTACGTTGCATAAACTTATAAAAGTAACTTCACGCCTGTAATCCCCGAAGAGGTAGGCAGAGGAATGCAGAACCACTCCCACGTTTCACCAGTTA